>CAUHTR010007978.1:159043-327333 GCA_959609185.1 Schmidtea polychroa
TTTATGTTTGCATAAAGTATGCGAATTTGCGTTTCACCCGATACCGACATGAGCAAGTATGAGATAAAGTTAGACAGTAGAGATGTCGGCAGGAAGTAACATTTAATAATATATGCCTAGGAGCAATCAGCACCCTTTATTCAACAACAATATAATCCATTTTTAAGCTAATAGAACAATAAATTAAATTAATAGACTCCAAGCACCCAACAATTATTTCGAAGAGATACTTCTATCGACGTATGCTCTATCTATACATCCTTATGGCAATTCTTCAGAGCTGCTCCTTCAACCCATATGCACCCGAAGAAATTATTAACTCAAACTATTTAAGCCAGAGATTCAAAAATAAAAATCTCAGAATAAAACGTAAATATATTTTAAGTAAATTAAAATTCATGAATTGAGTGAGGACCAATATCCTATAGCAAACATATGTCGGAGCAGATAAATATCGTAATCCATCTCGATAAGTTCCATTGAGATCAGCAAGAAATAATTCACGAAAAATGCAAACCAATAACGAACACGTTGCAATTAGACACAATCGATAGTCCACCTAAGATCATTGTAATATAACATTACCCGTCTATCAACAGAAAAGTGACTCGGTGCATCATTCAGCTACAGTTATTATTGATTCAGTAGGTTGATCTTGAACATTCTCAATAACTACCATCTTCATTATGATCATTCGTTACGTATTATTTAGTACCACAAAAGCATGGGTTGTCATCACGGTTACTCGCGTAGATATGCTTCAAAACCCTGCACCATATCACATTTATCATAAGCCACAGGGGCGGCGACATCTTCTGCCACTTAGTTATCATCACCATCATTAAATATGATGATCAACATTATTATCACTATTATTATTTATGGAAATGAGCACTCCCTCAGGGATAAAAATGTCATAATTTTTAGTATTGTTAAACGAGATCGCTGTGATTACCCTCCATAAAAGGACCACCCCGATTGGTATTAGTGACATCAGTAGTATTAGTCTCACCCTGGTCCGTAGCACTAGTGCCCTTTATGTTATTTAGGGTGGTTTTGACAGATCACTCAGGTCAATTATTTATTCATTTTACAATTATTTAATTAATTTTACTTTCCCGGAATCAGTCTAACATAAGCACGGTATATTACATCAGGTTTCACTGAAATACATTTTCTATAATTAAAAAAATCAATAAATTTTATAATACTGATAACACAATAGTTTATCTGGGTATTGGAAATCTTGTAATGCTGAATAATACCGATGTTCAATTTCGGTTGTCGCGTCTCTGGGCGATAGTTTTGTGGCTCAGTTTGTTGGTATGCATACAGATGCGAGGCAATGTTTTTATTTAAATTTAGGCCTTTGAGCCTTTTCAGAATTGTAATTTTGTTTTAATCTCTAGATAAACTTTATTGTTTTGTTTGGTATAACTTGGTTTTTGGATTTTGAAAGATAGTTGTCAGTTTTTTAGATTGGTATGATTTCGTCTTTATAATTTTGAAAATCGAATTCTTATTGGAGTTATCATAATATTTGTTTTACATAAATGAGTTTAAATGACATCGACGGATCTTCAGAATCAATCTATTGTTTGCGGATAATATGCAAAATTTTAATGACATTTACAATTCACAAAGAAACTATAACGTATCTTGGAATAATTGTCGACAAGCCTGTCAATGAAAAAAGATAGGAAATGTTTACAGGAAGCGGATTCATTGAAATTGATACAGATTTTAATGGGGCTTCGATATCAATTGGAAATAAAGATATAGTAATAATATTGAACCGATGCTGGGCTAATCATGTCTTACGATTTTATCCAGAAAAGAAGTTGCAGATTAAACAAAACTTTATTATTGAATTATAAATTGGTTAGAAAAATAAATTTTCTCACGCCAAAAAATGATCACGCTTCATAACAACCAAATAAGTTTTTTTTAATTCTTTATTATTTAACACGTTGACTGCCACGCGTGTTTACAACAAAATCCCCGTCAGGCCACCGGCGCCACTGTAAGATGCGTGCTCTGCTACCGCATGTCTGTTTACATTTCTTTCGGTACTCTCAGCCCGATATCTATTACGATCCTCATTTATCACGTTATTACTCTGCACGAGCAGTTGTAATCTTTGCCGTGTACTGAGTAGTACAACTAATATCTCTGCCCATAATTTTTCAATAGTGAAGAGAAAGATGAAAAAGTCAGTGTGCAGTGATTCATATCGCAGTGAAAGGAAGACTAGTCACGCTAGTTGCTCAAATTCGGATAGCAGCGATGAGGAAGTGATCAGATTGCCCAAAAGAAGAAAAGTAAATCGTATCATATCATCAGATTCTGATACGGATACGGATAAATGCAATCTTAGTGATAATGAATATTATGAAGATACTATTGACGAGATGTTACGAGATTTGGTCGTGGAAGAAGAAAGCAACGTTGATGATACTGAGGAAGCTCCAGTTCAACAAAGTGAATGGAGTGAATTTAGTGGTCGGCAAAAATCAATTTCTTTTCAAGAAACAGGCGGTCTGAATAAGCAATTACCTGACGATATAAATCCGTATGATGTGTTTACGTTGTTCGTCGATGACGAAATCATAAACTTGCTGGTATTAGAAACTAATAGATATGCACAACAAAAACTAAATGAATCGAGGCTGACTCCAGGTTCACGAATGCATAAATGGAAACCAACAAATCCTGAAGAAATAAAACAATTTTTGGGATTATTGTTGTGGATGGGACTTGTAAAAGTGAGCCCAATAGCCAATTATTGGGCCAAAAACGAATTGTACAATTTCCGGCTACGTCGTCAAATTATGTCACGAAACAGATTTGAACTATTATTGTGCAATTTTCATTTTGTCGATAATATGTCCATTGCCCGTGATGATCGGCTTGGTAAAATACTTCCATTTTTTAACAAATTGGTAGGAAAGTATCAGGAAACTTACACGCCTGGAGAAGACATTGTTATCGATGAAACGTTAATTCCATGGCGTGGAAGACTCATTTTCAAGCAATACATTCCAAATAAAGCGCACAAGTACGGAATCAAGTTATTCAAATTATGTTCAAGCGAAGGATACACATGGGCAATGAAAATGTATTCTGGTAAATCAGCGGAAGGTATTAGAGAAACAGGATTGGCACACAATGTGTGTCTACAACTGGCAGAGAAACTTTTCGATCAAGGAAGAACATTGTATATTGACAATTTTTATACAAGTTATGAGTTAGCTATATCATGCCTAAGACGCAAGACTCATGTAGTTGGAACACTTAGACATAACAAGAAATCTATACCAAAAGATGTTCTTAATTGCAAACTAAGAAGGGGAGAAATGGTAGCTAAAGAGGATGATAACGGGATTGTGGTACTCAAATGGAGAGACACACGTGACGTGAGAATATTATCTACGAAACACGCTCCTATCATGACACAAAGCACGAAAAACATTCATGCTGCTTCTTCAAGCCAGCAGCCATCCGCAAGACTCAAACCTCTGGCCGTCCTCGAATATAATAAGGGTAAATGTGGTATAGATTATTCAGACCAAATGGTTTCCTATGCTTCGACGATGAGGAAAGGAATCAAGTGGTATAGGAAGCTTGGTGTTGAACTTCTACTGGGGACGTCAATTGTAAACGCTTTGGTCGTTTACAAAATTGCGACAAAGAAAACTGTAAATATTAGACGATTCAGAGAACTGATTGCTGCAAAGTTACTAGGACTGAGTGAAGATTTAACACTGCCTTCTGTTCGACGAAATACGCATTGCATCGCCGTTCGCAGAAATAATTTGGGGAAAAGCCTTAGACGCGCATGCAAGCGGTGTTACGCAAATAAAAGAGAAGAACTGGAACGATCAAAGGCACGAGCAAATCTCAGAAAACCCACTACTTTTTGTCCAAGCTGCCCTGGTCAACCGCAACTTTGCAGTGAATGCTTCAATATTTTGCACTGTAAATAATTTTGTTAATAAACGATTTTTAAAAAAATTCAACAGTATTATTATCTCCTGTCATATATTTATCTAAATATGTTCGGAAATCCTTTGGAAGGAGTCACCCGATGTGGCCTGATGAGAACTCTTGCTGTCACCCGAATACGGGTGACGTGGCCTGATGAGAACTTTTGCTGTCACCCGAATACGGGTGACACGGCAGTTAACGTGTTAATAATAATTCATTCATATAATTCATGCTATTAAAAATTTTCATATATAAAATGAAAGTAATAAGGAAAAATTTTATTAAAAATAAATATTAAATTTAATATGAAATAATTACAAAAACTTATTAATAAAATACTTAACCTTAATCTAGACATGTGGTGCTTGACAATAAAGTTCTTATCGAGTAAATTCGAGTGTACCAAAGAACGCGATCTATAAAAATAGGGTTGGATGAAGATGGCAACCACTAGATCAGTGTCTGCCAAACTTTTTTCGTTCGCGGAACACTAAGAAACGGCTATTTGTTTTGCGGCACACTAATTAAAAAATATCAGAAAAATTGAATATAACTTATCAATATAAACAAAAATATACCAATTCTTTAGTGTAGTAATAACAAAAATCCTTATATTATTTTATTGAGATATAATGAGCATATATAGAAACTAGAATCTCGCAAACGAGTAATTTGTATATTTGCCCTCAAATACAAACACGTCCACACGTGATTTGTCTTATACATGGTGGTTTTCCTATCTTGATGCTTGCTGGCTAATTTTTTCAATTAGTGATTAAAATAATCCTAAATATTTCACTGTACACAGTTTGGTAGACACTGCACTAGATACATTAATTTTAATTAAGTATTATAGACACAGAGTCAATTTATATGCGGAAGGTAAAAAATAAAAGAAAACAACAGATCCAAATTCCAAGTTCAATGCAAGGGTCAGTCTTTCAAAAAATATTTGATGTACAATTATTAGACAAAATCTCGCTCTATATATATATATATATATATATATATATATATATATATATATATATATATATATATATATATATATATATATATATATATATATATAATATATATTTGATTTCCATTCAGTAGAAAATTGCTTTTTTATGAAAATATAATAGTCGCAAGAACATAAGTTAATGGAATGCTTACGAACAAAAATTAAATTAATAATGAAATAAGAATAAATAATAGAAAGGGCAAAAATATTTAAATATTATATGATAAATAAATGAAAATACAAAAATCCGATAATTTTAAATAATTACAAAATGAAAAAATATTAACTTTATTGCATTATTTATAAATTAATAACAAAATGAATTTAAAAAAATTTACCACTAAATTTTCATATCTTTCTAATCGGCCGGCAGGCAAATACCACAAGCCGAAACATTCATGTTTGGCTTCTTGCATCATTAAAATTGTCTCATTCTCAACAACAATAACTGACACAATTATTGTAATATCTTTTTTCAATTGAACCGACATTTTAATTAAAGTATATTAGATATTAAAATTAACTTATAATTAGAACTCAAACATTCATCAATTGAATAGTTTCAAATTTTGATATTTAAAACAAACATTATTATAAAATTTAAATTTATAATTATGAATAATGTGAAAAATTATTTATTCTTTCCCACTTTGGAATGTTTCTTATTATATCATAGTAAATAGTTTTATAAAAGTATTTTCTGGATTAGATTATTTGTCATAGCGATAGCGTTTGAATTTCTAGTGTCTTTAGAGGGAATTATTTTTTGAGTATAATTAGATTTAGAGTAATAAAGTAAAACACATTTTAGACTTTGCTAGGTTCGTAATTAAGGAGATAAATCTCTACTTGTTGTTTACTGATCGTCTTCACTTAATGCTTATTGCTAAACAACGTAAGTAATATGTCAAGTTGGTGCCATATGAGGTCCCTTAGAAATACACGAAGATGTGGATGAAGAAAATCCAGGATAATGAAGAGAGGCTAAAGAAAATGGAGATAGAACTAAAATCGCTCAACAGCTACTAACAGAAGAATTACTGGAGACCAGGGAAGTATTCAAAGTAGCAAGAAACTGCATGACGGGAAAAGTCACTTCATACGAAAAATTACAAACGGAGATCGATAACAAATACCGAAAAAATAACCGAAATAATGAGCAAGGAAATGCTTCAAATGGTTCCATACATATGGTGCTTTACCAGCGTGAATGCAAAGTTCCAACCAGGCAGAAATGTTATTCAATCCTAAATATCAAGTCTTCTATTCGATTCATGGAAAATGGATATTTTGGGCAAATCCCTGAAAAATAAAATTTTAAATTTTTTTTTGTTTAAATTAATATTAATTAAATGAGAAAAGTAAATTTTCAGCTGAGAGGACACCACATGGATAATTAAAGAACAAAAAGGTATTTAAAATAATTAAAAACACCAATTAAAACAAAAGTGAAAAAAAGCCAAAAGTGAGAAATAACTAAAACAAAAAATTAATTAAATCAGTAACGCATGCATTTACACACGAAACATATTTTAAACACATAAAAACACAAAATAAATCACCTATAAAAGATAGCAAAAATTATCACATTTACGGGATAACTGTGATAGAGAATGAGGATCATTAAAAACAAATGAAAATAAATAATTTTAAATTAAAAATAAAACATTTAAACAAAAAATGATATTGGCCAATCAGATTGATTGGAATTTGAAATTAAAATAACAACAATAAAACTATCAAAAACACATATGATCGATTTTTATTGGTCGAATCTGTCAACAAAATAGTATAGTTAAATCCATCTTTAGATCCATCTTTGAATTTGCAACAAAAATCTTCAAACTAATAATATATATTTAATCAAAGAATTTCTAAATAACAAGTTTTAATTAATTCACAAAATCTGCCAAATCCAAATTATTTAAACAAACAGATATCTAACTCTCCCCTTCTTAAGAATTTTTCCACTTCTTCAGCCACTCGATTCTTCTTTCTTTCGTTCCTTCTTGTGAATGTAGTTCTACTCGATGAGGTGATAGAAATCTGGCGATTTTATATGGGCCATCGTATTGCATACCATCCTTGTGCCTGTTCTGCGGCTCTTTACGTACGAGTACCTCATCCCCCACCTCGAAAACACGAGTGCCCCTCTTTGTCTTATCCATAGCTCTCATAGTGTCTGCGGCTTTACTCGAATTAAATCTCGCGTCTTCGATTCTTTCGCTTCTTGATATCTCGGCTTGTTTCAGGTTAGAGTGTAGGTGAACACTCCGTCCATAGATTATCTCAAATGGTGATAAACCTGTAGCACTTTGTCGACTGCTATTTATAGTGAACTCTATTCTGGGTAGAAGTTCGTGCCAGTTTCTCTCTTCACATCCGCCTGCCAATGTTGCTGTAATAAGGTCTCTTATCGTTCGTATGGCTCTTTCGGCTAAACCATTTGATTGGTGCTGATAAGGTGAACTGAATTCCTGTTTGATTCCAAGTTTCTGTAGCTTCTGTCTTAGGAAATTCCCTTCGAAATTTCGGTCTCTATCTGTTAAAATGCTCTTCGGTTTTCCAAATCGATAGATCCAACTATTAAGTATTGTTTTGAAAATGGTCCCTTCGTCTTGCTTTGTTATTGCAGTTAAAGAAATCAGTTTGCTAAAACGGTCCACCATTACTACCATATATTTTTTCATGGCGTTTATTTCCATGTAAGCCACATCTATAACAATCTGTTCTAGGAATTCAGAGCTATATCTAGGAATAAATGTTTCCTTGGTTCTTGTCTGATCGATCTTTCTCTTAGCGCAGATCTCGCAACATCGTAAACAGAGTTGGATTGTTTCTTGCATTTTCGGCCAATAAAATATCTTTTCCATATAATGAAATAATTTCTTAACTCCAATGTGACATAGTTCTTCATGTAGTGTTGTTGTTAACAGGCCTGCAAATGTTTCTGGGACTAACATTAAGATATTTTTGTTCTTTTCTACTGTTATTAATCCTCCATCGATTCGTGTATTTTTTACGTTAAAAGGAAAACAATTCTTTTTCTCCCGTGTACATCCATTTTCCAATATCTCTCGCAGCTCTTGAAACCGAATGTCCTTTTGTTGTTGTTCC
This sequence comes from Schmidtea polychroa, assembly GCA_959609185.1. Lineage (NCBI taxonomy): Eukaryota > Metazoa > Platyhelminthes > Tricladida > Dugesiidae > Schmidtea > Schmidtea polychroa. The sequence goes on from CAUHTR010007978.1 coordinate 167,154, forward strand.
CATACTTTTTCCATAGCTTCTGTTCTTTGGATAGTATATATATATCTAATCTTTGATTTTCCTTGCTTAGCTTCTTCATTTCTTGTTTGACACTGAGTGCAAACCATACTTTTTAATCTTGATAGTCCATCTGCATTCGAGTGTTCTTCGCCTTTCCGATATTTTAGTTCAAAATCATATTCCGACAGGTTAGCTAACCATGTTTGGAATTGCGGACTGATTGGCGTTTTTGTAGTGTTCATGAAAACCAATGCCTTGTGGTCGGTGCGAATTATGAATTTTTTCCCGTACAGATATTCTCTAAAATGCATGACGTATTCATGTACGGCAAGCAGTTCTTTCCTGGTTACACAGTATCCCTTTTCATGTGATGACATATGTCTCGAGCCATAAGCTATGACAGATTCTTCTCCATCTTCTGTAATTTGACTCAAAACTGCACCAATGGCTCCAAAACTAGCGTCTGTGTCTAAGATAAAAGTCCTATCTTCTCTTGGAAAATCAAGGATAGGTGCTTCGCACAACCGTCTCTTCAGAGTTTGGAAGCTCTCATTGCATTCTTTAGTCCAACTTATATCTTTATCGCATCTAGATGTTGCAGCGTATAATGGTTCGGCGATTTTGGCATAGTCTTTGATGAATCTTCTATAGTAGTTCGTTAATCCGAGAAACGATCTCAATTGTTTTGAACATTTTGGTACTTCTGCTTTCTCGATCTCTTCCACTTTCTTCCTGTTTGTCTGGATACCCTTCTCGTTAATTGTGTGACCAAGGAAACACAATTCTGTTTTATTGAATTTGCATTTTTCTGGATTTATCTTCAGTCCTGCCACTTGAATTCTTCTGAATATTTCCCTTAATAGCTCATCGTGGTCTTTTTGACTTTTACCATATACCAAGATATCATCTAGATAAACTACTACTCCCTTGAATAGCATTCCTTCTAGCACTGTGTGCATCAGTCTCTGGAATGTCGCAGGAGCTGTTGCTAAGCCAAATGGTAGTCTATTGAAGCAAAATTGTCCTTCTCTTGTACTGAATGCAGTCATCTCTTGAATTTCTGGAGCTAACTCCACTTGATAATACGCCTGACCTAAATCGATTGACGAAAATATTTTTGCATTCGCGAGACAGTCTAGTAAGAATTTGGTGTTAGGCATCGGAAATGACTCTTTTTCTGTTATGGAATTTAATCCACGATAATCTACACACATCCTGATAGATCCATCTTTCTTCCCTACTATAACTAACGGGGCATTCCAAGGACTCTTGCAACACCGAATAACATTTGCTTTCTTTAACTCTTTTATCAGTTCTTCAATCCTTTTCTCTATGTGCATTGGTTGACGTCGAGGATGTTGCATTATTGGGCCTCCTGTTATCCGCATCTCATGTCGAACTAAGTTTGTAAATCCCAGATCGAATTTCGATGCCATAAAAATTCCGCCGAATTCCCTGATCATTCCTTCCATATCTTTATTATTCTCACCTGCCATCGCCACTAGTGCTTTATTTATTCTTTCTTCATCAGTGTAAATTTTGTTTATCAATGACGTTTCTATATTATTGATTTTCATTAACTTTACTCCAAACTCTTTCATTGTATCAATGCCTCCTATGAATTCGGGTTTGATCTCTTTTACCACTACTACTGTGATCATTTTGGTCTTCTGATTCCACGTGGCCGGTATAGTCATGTATCCCATTGCTTCTTCACCTCCAGTTGAAAAAACTCCGCACAATAATATCATACTACGTTTAAGTTCTGGTTTGCCTATTTTCTCCCACAAATTCTTGCTCATAACTGTTACTGATGCTCCAGAATCCCATAACATCTCTGTTTCGGCATTATTCAACATTATTTTACTCCAATTTCTTCCATCTTTCGTCTGGTACATCTCTTCTTCTGCCTCGTCTCTTCGTCGTTCATTTCCTATTTCACAATTTATTGTCTTGACTCCACCGACGAAATGAAACCCATGGAGTCGCTGATGTTTTTTCCGTCTTCTCTTAATATAGTATATTTCTCAGGGACATTGTATCTATCTTCCATATTGCTGTGATCCATTCTGAAATCCTGGCCGTTCTCGGTGTAATCTCTTGTTTCAGATTTTGAATCTTCTTCTTCTATGCACGCTATTCTTTGATATCGTTGTGTAACATCTTTCCGTAACGAAAAACAATCTCGGAACCCGTGTCCTTCCTTGCCACATATCAGACATTTATTTCCCAGTGGACACTCATACCTTCTGTGTCCCTTTTCGCCACAGCAAAAACAATCACCTACCGTTAATTTTGGGACCGATGCTTGTGGTAGTCCCCTACTTTCATTGTACAGCCTCCTTGCAATATTCTTCATAGATATTGCTGGCAGCTTCCTTTCTGAGCTATTCGGGATTCTCGCATTTCTCAAGAATTGTTCTCTTGGAGATTGTTCTCGACGACCATGGTTATTTCCTTCGTATTGTATTGGTCCGCGTATAGGATGTTCTTCTCTTCTTGATCTGTGGTGACTAAATTGGTCTTCTGGTAGTCTTCTTTGTGATGATGTATGCATGGGATCTTGGGTATTCTTTTGAATTCTCATCTTCCCTCCCTCAGTCACGCTAGCGTATGTTCTTTGACCGATTGCTTTAATAAATTCTGTTTTATGGTTTCCATTTTTGTTACTTTCAAAAACTTTCGCCAATGATCTCGTTTCTTCAATTTTTGTTTCTGGTTTCGTCAATAGTATCTCTCTCAGTCTCGCATCGCGTGCTTTATTTGCGATGAGATCTTGAACAATATCTTCTTCAGATTGTCCTGAATTTATAACTTCAGCTAAAGCTTTCCTTAGCCGTATCTCAAAAGCTGCAAACCTTTCATCATCTTCCTGTTCCATAGCTGCCAATTCTCTGATTTTGTCAGTTATTGATTTTGTAATTGTGAACGTATTTAAGAACCACGCTTTGGCTTTTACATCTGTTGTTTCTGTTTCTCTGACGTTTCCCCACAAAGTCTTTGCTTCTGCCACTAATAACACATCGAAAGTGCTTGTCAATCGCTGTCCATTTGTCAGCAACCATTCTTCTATATCTCTGATCCATTCTTCGGCTTCTTTTAAACCTCGTCCATCATATCGTCTGATGTTCAGTGTGAGCATGTCTTGGCATGATTTCGGTAGGCATTCCATTAGCGATTTTGTCGATTTTGAAATGGCGTTGATATTTTGATTTTCGGCGTGGTCGCCAGTTAAATCCATCTTTAGATCCATCTTTAAATTTGCAACAAAAATCTTCAAACTAATAATATATATTTAATCAAAGAATTTCTAAATAACAAGTTTTAATTAATTCACAAAATCTGCCAAATCCAAATTATTTAAACAAACAGATATCTAACTAGTATGTAACGAGTAGTCTCAGAAGACACATTACTTCTTTACTAATTTTTAAAAATTTACAAAAATCCTTTAATAACTTTTCGACACTTATTGTTCATGGCCTAGAACGTGGGAAATGTCATCGTCACCAGCAGATGGCCATATCGGAGTCTCCATATGAAACAGCAGTACAGTCTTCTCTTGAAATTATAATATTAAAATGATTGAGCGATTATCACTATCAAGAAAGTATTCAAAAAATCATGCTATGAAATGTGAGAGATAGGAATATCCACAATGGCTGAAATAGATGCTGGGCAATGATAGGAAATGTTAACACTGATAGGACCTATTGAAAAGTTAGTAGAAAAGATACATGGCGATATAAATCTTTAATAGGAAACGAAATATGACAATTTAAAGATTTCATAACATCGACAACAGACAATTTAAATATTAAGAGAAATGATATCTGACTATTTAAAGATTTAGTAAACATTGAAAATTGACGAGTAAAAGATTTTGTGATCAATGATATTTAACCATTCAAGTCAATTAATTAAGATTATCTCAATTATTATAATTCCTGAGTTTCCTCAGTATCTTAAGTCTTCACTGAATTAGGATTAACAATTACAATAGTAATTTCAAGTAACGGAAAATCGACTTATTTCAGTGAGAATGTACGTTTCTCAACCACTGAGATAAACAATAATATAATATCAAAGTGGTGGTTTACAGGAAATCAACATTTTATCCTTTCGTGCTGTTTCCAACATAATCCAGAACAAAAGAAGGCTGTGCCGCTCGATACCCGTTGAGTGATCACCATTGGAGCTGCATCGAGTGAATGAGTAACAGCGAAAAGTAATTAATTCTGGAATTAATTCTGGCAATAGAGCTCACCTACTCATCGACCTTCACCTATCATGTACATCACCAATATTAGGATTCTCATCTGTTAACACATTAATATCTGTTTGCAAATCACTAAATAATTCCATAAATTTTATTTAATAAATTATACACTCAAAACTTATCTTTTCTTTCGTTTCTTATTTAAACAAATTTCAATCTTCTTTTTAAAATATTTTTCGATAAAAAAATATATGGCTCCAACAAACTCCTCCACTGATGGAGCCCTGTTGTTTGGGTAAGTCCTACTAAAATTATCTTCATTTGTCTCTACGCACGATTCCATTTCCTCTTTTTCCTCGATTCCATAATTCCGACTATATCTGTTTCCTGTTGGTCTTTGTTTCTCTATCGTTTTCTTGTAACTCGACTTTGTATAACATTCTTCAGATCTATGACCATTTCTGTTGCGTATTTTACTCCGTATTTCTTGGCATAACCTTCTTATATGACCTTGTTTCCCACAACCAAAACATATTGGCACTTTTTTATCTGGACAATTCCTACTTATTTGTCCGCTTCTGTGACACGTCCAGTACTCTATCTTACTTCTTATTGGACATTCTATTTTCGAGTGGCTTACTTTGTGGCATAGCAAGAATCCTGGTTCATCTCGTCGTCTGCCTTCTTCTCTTTCATCTTTCTGCTTGTACTGGCCTCTTCTCCGTGGATCCTTAAAGACCACTCTTGCATAAGTTTTCATAACGTTTATCTGATCTCCCTGTTTCTCCACTTTATTCATCAGAATTAATGCTTCCTTTATCTCTTCTGTGCTTTTTATCTTCCGCAATATTACTTCTTTCTCAACTTCTTTATTCTCAGCACATACTATCAACATTTTGGCTGTAATTTTCTCTTTGGTGAATTCTTTATTCTCAAGCAACCTGTCGACAAGGCCCTCCACTTTTTAAAAATATGTTTCAATTTCTTCGCCTCGTCTTTTATAATTCAATAAACTTTCCATATCCTTTTTTACGTCTTTTTCGTAATCAAATGCCATTCGTAACCTGGCTTGAAATCCTTCAGATTTTTTTCACTGTTTTTGCATATTTCTCCAAAGGATCCTAGTCGATCAAACATGCAGTCAATCTTTCCTGTTCATTTTTATTGATGCCTTTAACATCGAAATAAATCTCGCATCTTCTAATGAACACTCAAAACTAATCGTTTCTTTTGTTTCTTATTTAAACAAATTTCAATCTTATTTTAAAAATATTTTTGGATAAAAATATTTTTTAAATTTAACAAAATTTCTAATTAAAACTTTGAAAATCGTTCACCTTCCTCATAACCAATATGGCATTTTCATGGTTACATAGACAAAGTTTCCAATAGTCGTGAAAATGATTTACCATCTTTTTGCACACCCTTGATTTCATTTCTCTTGTTTTTCTTTTCCTAAAACACAAACAGATACAAAATAAAAATAAGAATATATCACGACGAGGATGGAGGGGAAAAGGAAACACACATCTCATTGTTCTTTACTCTGTGTAAAGGAGAATATGATGAATTACTTGAATGACTATATAAGGTCAAAGTTACATTGAAAATCATGAGTACACAGACAATTAATACAGATACCTTTCAGCCTGACAGGATTAGCACCTGATTCAAGAGACTAATGTTCAACAATGGGATAGTACCATGGGAACATAATTTCATAACACAATATAAATTATAGAATTTGGTGAAGAAAGATACCTTGTACATCAAAATGAAAGTGAGTAAGAAAGGAATTGAGATAACAGATTGATGTGGTCAGCCGAAAAGATGTAAATAAAGTGTATATAGGTATATATTTACAAAATGGTATATTTTATAACAGTTAAAACCACAGGAAACCTTAAATATAATAAACTATGCGTAGTTTATACCAGAAAATTGCACAAATAAAAGCTTCATTGAATAAAAAAATCAAATATTAAAACCTTTATATTTCTAGGTATGAAAAAGGAAACAATAACACCAATATTCACCGAGACGTTTACGACAAAGTACAACAACAATGGATGATAGTAACCCTTCAATTCATGAATCTAAATCGGGGAAGAATAGAAGAGGAGCACGACCAGGGACAAAGAAAAGTGCAGAAAGAGGTGACAAAAGAGATTAGAAGAGATCATAAAAAGGGAGAGACTGTATGGAGGAAGCATTGATGTGGAAAAGAGCAGGTTCTCCAAGACACAGCCAGATATTAGAAAGTTAGAAATGTTGACTGACTAATTGCGAAATAACGCAAAGGAAATTGCAGAACAAGTATAAACTTGGTCCAAGGAAATCTTAAAAATGGAGACAAGGGCCGAACGGAGACTGTAATAGGCCAAACGTACGAAAAAATATCGAAAACATGAAAAACGAAATAGTTTAGAAGAAAAGAAGGAAAGAACCAAGAACAATTAAAGGAATTAGGAGAAACGGTCCACATCTTGAACAATGAGAGATGTTAACTTATTTATTTGATTGACCAAGAATTAAATATATCCCGGGCCCTCATGAATAAAATAACTGAGCTCAGGCAGCAGCAGTAAGTTTTATGGATTATTTCACACATTACCGCAAGCATCAAGTGACAAGGACTACGAAAAATTGAAAAAGATGTATATTTGAATCGCGTGGAAAAGTGCAAATAAAAGAAAAGAAAAAAAAACGTATAAAAAACTTAAGGAACAAATTCGATCTGGGAAATATATCGTTTGCCGTCGATATGGATGATGCTGTCCCCTTCAACTTGGACGATCTCCTGGCGAAGCCCAAGAGAATTCATTTTTGTGTTAATTTGTTTTGTCTTGTATCATTAATAAAACTATTGGTTTTCTATTTATTAATTTACTTAAGTTATCCAACGGGTTTGTATTTGGATTAATTGATTTATATTTAACCTCAATGCTAAGTAGCGTCACCAACGTCATTCCTTAACTGCCATAAGTTCCAAACTTCATTGAGTCATAAGTCTATAGTTAAAAATCAACTCTTGAAAGATATAAGATTTTCTATCGGCCGTGGAATAGTCTTGGCAACGAATCTCACCTGTCTGATCACATCCATTCACTACATACAGAATCAACGTCAGTATACATGGGGTTAATTATGACAATTATGTTGTTGCCCGACAACGAATATCTTTTGTCTTCTCCATAGATGTGGTGATGATTTTGTCTTCAGTACTATCTAACATAAGATTTTATTAATCAGGATGTATTCTCAATTTTGGCGAGCAACCACCCATCTAGTACAATGCCAACGTTGTCTAGCAGTTGCTACCAAATGGTTAACATAATATAAGTTATTTTCTAGATGGGCTGTATTTGAAACAACCAATTGGGGTATGTAGCATTTACTTGCAATCTACCAATTATAATAACATCTTTTGGTGTTTTTGACATTGATGTACTTTCGTATATTTCAAAAATCAATTTGGTAAGGAAGTTGAGAACCGTCTGCATTATACGATTCAAAATTTCTTATTTGAACATATTTTAAATTTTCTAAAATAATTTCTACTCTTTTAGATTCTATTATTCGTTTTTGTTTCCATCTCAGTAAATCAACATTTTCTACATTTTCTATAAAATTTACAATCTATTTTTTATTTCAAGATAATTGTTTTTATTAGTCTTTATCTGTTACTTACAATTTTCCATCTTTAATAAGTCTATTAAATAGTTTTAACTTAGTTTTTATTGAAATTTCGTTGTAACCTAAATAAACGAAAATTCATTCAAATATTGTTTAAATAGTCCAACGTTAAGTTATATTTGTAGGAACTTGAAATTTTATTTAATTTAATTTTTATCCTTTTTTAAGTAAATTTATTTGTAAATTATTGTTCTTACTTCTTCTCTAATGACAACTAATGAATCTAATTTAACTTTGTCTTGGAAACGTCCTTGGTCAATTGAAGAAATAATTCAATCATCCCAATGCTGGTCACTTGCAGCAGATTCCGGAGTTAAAAATTTCCTTATTAATTCGACTATATAATGAACTATTTTTGTTAGGTATGTGAATTAATTAAAAGTTTCTCAACAAATTTATTGACCGAAGTTGGACAGTTGAGTAATAATGTTAAAGAGTTATCACTAGAATCGAAACAGACTAATGTGATAATACAAAATGCTTTTAATGATTTTTGCATGTTGGCTAATAATCAATTTATGGAAAATGTTAATAACATATATTTTTAAAATTGTTTTTAATATGAATTATGAAGTTGGTTGAAGATGTCGCTACCATTCCAATCACCAATGAGAATTCCAAAATCAACAATGATTTGAATTCGAATAAAGAGAATTCTTTAGCGCAGATAATTCCTCAAGTAACGGAATCTCTGAAAATGGGAATCCAGGTCTGTTTTTGAAAATATACAAATAAATAAAATTTAAATTTTTATGATTTCTTTAAAATTATCATTTTGATTTCTCTAAACTGAGATAATTTTTTATTTAAGAAGTTTTATTGATTTTATTCGGTATTTATTTTTAATGCAATTAATGTGTTTTTAATGTATTCAATTGGTTGCTAAGGTGCAGGAGGTCAGGCTTACCTTGTAGATATTAATGCTATGCACGCGAGAGAGACATAAACGAACTTCATGTCAATTTACTCTATTAATTCACACGGAATTTAATGGGGAACGCCTTGTTGGTTGAATGGTTATAAATATGAATAAGATAAAGTAGTTAAGTACAGTACAGTTGGTGAAAACACAATGAATTGTATTTAATAACTTACGACATCTATTAGTTATAAATGAAAATAAATTGAATCTGATCTCAGAAATTGATCTCAGGTATTGGAAAACCAGTTTGAGATATTGGATGTGCCGAAGCCAGCACCAGTCGAATCGAATGTCGATGAAAGTGACACTGAGGAACGAAGCGGAACTCAGTTGGATTATATGGTAAATGAACCTATATATCATCCAAAAGATCCGTATGAAAATAGACACTTGCCACATTTAATTGGAACTCAGGCCTTTGTAGACGATGATACATTGGGCATAGGGGATATAGGTATTCGATTGCTGATCATCACTGGCATTATTATTCTTATGAACATTATTAAATTTAGATGATCAGGAGGACGTGCTAGGCTCTTCTGTAGCCAGTGACCTTGATGTAATGGAACACCAATCACGTAGCATATCCAGCAGCATATCCGATTCTGAAAGTGAAAGCCATAGAATAGTGAGAAATAGTGAATCAAGCGTAAGATCATTTAATAATGATAATTAATTTAATATTAATTACAACTTAGTCCGATATCTTTAATGAAGATCAAGAAGGAGTAAAATAATTTTATAATAATTAATAAATTAAATATTGCAATTATAATTTTCTTATTTTACTGGTTTTCGTTATTTTAAATTAATTAATTTAATTTCAATTTAGAACGATTTATTTAAAGAGAATCCAGCTCCAGTGAAGGTATTATTTATTTTTTGTAATTTGAATTGGTTTAGAATAATAATTTAATTATATTAATTTTGTAATTATTTGTAATATAATTATAATATAAATATTTATCAGTATATCTGTATCTGTATTGTGTTATCGATTAATCTCAATAATAATAATAATAATAATAATAATAATAATAATAATAATAATAATAATAATAATAATAATAATAATAATAATAATAATAATAATAATAATAATAATAATATTAAAAATAAATAAATAAGATTAATATTAATAAATATTAATAATAAATGAAAGTGGTGACACTTGATTGTGCTAATATTTCATTAGAAAGTCGATCAGCCTCCTTCATTAGCCGATCAGCCTCTTTCAGTAGCCGATCAGCCTCTTTCAGTAGCCGATCAATTGCAGCGCCAGTTGCGACAGAGATTAAGCACTAAAATCATTGATCCTAATTCTGATTCGGATGAAGTGTCAGAACTTGAAGTAAAGAATAATGTTCCAGCTACTGGAGCAAACAAAGATCAACCATCAAGGAATCCAGTGATAAAAGTTAGTCATATCGATAATGATTTGTAATGGAAAAATATATTGCCAGTTTTACAGCCGCTGAAGCCCACAGAAATCACAAAAGGTGAGTAGAATTGAAATTGATATTTCTCATTCAATACATGTCACTCCAAGGAATCTTTTCCGAAGAAAACAGCGATGAAGACGATATCTTTGGCGATATTCTTGCTGACAAGAATAAAAGTTAGTTGTGATTTCAAATATTACTATATCGTGTCGAAATTGGTTATTGTAGATATTTTTTTGATTATTGATTATATATCAGGTTGAATATATTAGGTTGGTGCATAAATTCGTCCTGTTTTAGTATGGATCTGCTATTTGCATTAAATATATGATAGCATGTAATAACTTTTGCTGTTCATCTAAATCAGTTTTAATTATTAATTGCCTAAAGTCGTGTTTTTCAAAAATTACAAACAAATTAAATGTCGGAACAAAAGGAGCATTTACGTCACCTTATGTTGTTTTTCTTCCGGAAAGGGAAAGGCTCCCCAAACAAAAAAGGAAATCTGTGATGTGTATGGCGATGGTGCCGTTGATGATTCCTCGTGTCGTAAGTGGTATCGACATTTTAATCAAAAATTACCTTATCGATGCACCACGTTCTGGGAGATAGGTCAACATTCCGGACAACGAAATAACGGTGAGCTGAACGACTTAAAACAACTCGAGAGACGAGTCAAATTCTTGGGATAAATCATTCAACAGTTTCCAGATGATTGCGAAAACTTGGTAAGGTCAGCCAGGTCGATGTATGGGTGCCGCTTAATTTAATGGAGAAAATTTTGAAAGAGCGCTTATATGCTTACAAAACTCTATAGAATAGTAACAATATAGATCCATTTTTAAAGCTCTTGGTCACGGAAAATGAAAAACGGGTTTCGTATATTAAGAGATCTTGGTCTACGGCAGGAAAACTTCCTTTAACTAGTGTCAAAGCACCCGAAAAATGTAATGTTATGCATTTATTGGGACTGGAAAGGAACAATTTTATAAGAGCTCTTGTCTGGAAATGACACCATAAATTCAGATAAATCCTACTCCCAACTAAATGAACTGAATCTAGCCATCGAACAGAAACGACCTGTATTAGCCAACAGTAATGGTATTGTTCTCCAGCAAAACATTGCAAGGCTACATGTGTCTTTGATCACCCGGAACAAGTTATCACAACTCAATTTTTAATGTTTTGGTCCATCCACCATACTCTCCCGATCTTGCACCACCCGATTACCACCTATTTTTATCACTTCAAAATAGCCTAGGTGGTTAAAAAATCACCTGCATCACTTGTTCAGCCAGAAACCCCAGATCTTCTATGAGCGCGGGATTATACAACTGTGCTGAGAGATTGCGAAAAGTGATAGAAGTGAATGGAAAACACCTTACTGATTGAATGTGATTTTAATAAATAAATTTTTAGTATCATTTTTTTCTAAAAAACAGAACGAATTTACTTACCAACCTTATATATACAGGGTGTTCGAGCTAAAGTTGACAGTTTCTTTTCAAAGTCAAGAAAATTGAATATCGTAGCTAATTAAAAATTTATCGAAAAATAGAAAAGCGACGTAGAGATTTAAACAATCAAAAAAGAATCCGATAAAAACCACTCTCAGAATCCACTACGGCCAGTGTTGAGCTATAGGAGGCTCGCGGGGGCTCTCGCGAGCCCTTTGTTAAATTATTCAATGATTTGCGAGCCCCTTGTTCTTCTTGGTAAATATTTTTTCAAAAAGAAAATATAATACCGTGAAATCATTTTCATTACATACATTTGTAAAGCGACGAAGTCATGCCCATCAAGCAAGGATATTAAATTTGGAATATCACGTCGCGCAACTAAATTTTTTGAACTTGAATGTACAATCACTCGAATACTCACGATAAAGCACCAAGCGCGTGATGTGTTCTGGAGGGCTTTTCCAACACAGTCGAAGTGACACATTACTAGGGTACTAGTTCATACGATTCTAGTGGGAAGAAAAGGAGCGAGCCCCTTGTTAAAAATTTCATAGGTCACCTCTTACTGCGGCCCATTATAAAATATTTGTCAATCTAACAAGAATTATTTTATCGAAATATACTTTGCAGTAAAATGCTTATCTTATTATTTACTTGTTTAACATTTAAAAAATGCTGCTATCAAGAAATAAATATAAATAACAATAATGAATTAGAAAAAAAACAATTACAATTCTTATTTTTATTCATAATAATAATATCTTAAAATATTGAAAACGATTTACCAAATATGTATTATTAAAACTGTAGGATGACTGTAAATAATACATATTCGAGATTATATAATATTTATTTGTATGACTGAATATTAAGTTATGTATGTCTGAATGTCAAAGGTGCCAAATTGTATTATACATGAATGTTTGTATCTCGCACAAGATATTTACAATATAATTACTTCTCCCTGAGGATAATAAGTTTTAGTTGATAAGAGTCTTCCAACAAAAACAAAACTGCTCTTCAGTAAAACTAAAGCTTGGATCCTTAAAATAATGCGTTTTTATATTCTATGCGATGTCAACATACTGCTATCATACAAATACTATTTAATATATAATATCATAAATTTAGTATAAATATTTAAATTAACGATAACTATGAGATTTATCTAAATAATAATAATAATAATTTCCTAGGCAATACGTATTCATTCGCTGATTCATTGGCCAAGCAATCCAATAAGAAAACCAGAACTATGCCAGGGAAAAGTTCAAGCGGTGAGTTATATAAATGGATTATAATAATAATAATATGATAAACCAATCAATTCTTTCTTGTTATTGTTAATATTTTTTTCTTTTAATTATCGAATATTTGGTTTTATTGTCCGGTTCTTTCAGACTCAGATCATGATTTGATTTTACCAGTCTCCCGACAAACTGATCACAAGACCAATATTCCCCCATCAAATATTACAAATAAAGCAAAAGGTTAATTTATTTTCTTCATCCACTGAGCTTTTTCGATAGATCTCGCTGCCACAGGAAACAAATCCGCGAGCAATGCGCCAGTTCCAATGCCACAAGGTAAATATAATGATAATTTCCATTGATTTCATTTGCGCGGAATGTTGTTCAGCTCTGTCTGATTCGGATGACGATTTATTCACTGAGGGCCCGTTGAAAAATAAAAGTAAATTGCGAAATCCACCCTTACAAAATGCTGAATCAATAAAACCAGCAAACGAGAAACTAGGAACAGCGTCGAGTGTGCTGTCTACCAAGAGTAAAATAAATGGCAATATTACTTTGACAGTATGATACTTTACAGCTAATTCGGAATCCGAGGACGACATATTTCGATTGAATGCCAAACCTGGTTCTAGTGCTGCTGTTTTGCAGAAGCCCCCTTCAAATGAACGAGCTACAAATCTTCCGTTTTCTGACACTGACTCAGATAGCGATGACATCTTTAGCAACCCGATGAAAAATAATAAAAAAATTGACAGTAAATATTATTGCTTAGTAAATAATAATTATAGCTTTAAATATAATTATTATTGTTAATTATCATTTATTATTATTATTATTATTATTATTATTATTATTATTATTATTATTATTATTATTATTATTATTATTATTATTATTATTATTATTATTATTATTATTATATTATTATTATTATTATTATTATTATTATTATTATTATTATTATTATTATTATTATTATTATTATTATTATTATTATATTATTATTATTATTATTATTATTATTATTATTATATTATTATTATTATTATTATTATTATTATTATTATTATTATTATTATTATTAATATTATTATTATTATTATTATTATATTATTATTATTATTATTATTATTATTATTATTATTATTATTATTATTATTATTATTATTATTATTATTAATATATTATTATTATTATTATTATTATTATTATTATTATTATTATTATTATTATTATTATTATATTATTATTATTATTATTATTATTATTATTATTATTATTATTATTATTATTATTATTATTATTATATTATTATAACAATCAATTGATAGTTTATACATATAATCATTTAATTGTTTAACATTTAATTAATGCTGCTACCGAGAAATCATTACTTTAGTTTGGAATTGTATTGCAACATCTATTTCAATGTTTTGATTGAAAACAGATTCTAAGCATTATATTAGTGTTATGCAACCTATTTCCAACATTTCCAGTTTTCAAATTTCAAATTCTAAATCGTTTCAAAATGATACTGCTCGAAATATTATTTGATTTTTCTAATTACATTTTAACAAATTTTTGAAATTCGATTTTTTATAAATAAAATGTCTAAAGTTTATTAATTTGGAGAATTGGAAATTTCTGTAGTTCAGACAAAGTTCCTGTGGTTGGTGCCTCTCCGTTTTTCTCTTTCACTCCCTTTGGGCCGCATTATGTTATATCATATTTCACTGCAATTAAATAAACCTTTGCTCAGGTCCGGCACTCTTACCGAAATCAGAACCGACGATTACCAAAAGAAATGACCAGTAAGTTCTGCACTGAATCATTCATAGGTTATAATATATAGAATTAGAAATCCTAAATTGAAGAACCCTCCGCTAGTTGGAAGAAACCCCTTCCATTTTTCAGATAGCAGTAGTGATGAGATTTTCGATTTCCTCAAACCGTCAAACAAGCCAAAGAAATCAAAGACAACTACCGAGCCCTTAAAAACAGTAGATAACTCGAATTCTATGAATCCAAAGCTGCCAGAAGATTCTCAATCTGGTTTTAATAAAGAACCTGAAAGAGTGACTGATGCACCTAATTCGAATATTGCGAATGTTGAGGAACTTGTGGATGATTACGTTTCCAAGGAGAGGAACAACAGTGCCAATGATACCGTATGAAATGTTTTACACATATCATTATTGTGGTATTGTTCAGGAGGATTATGATAAATCTCACGATGAAAACAATGACTTTTTAAACAATTCTACTCTTGCGAATAACGATAAAAAAAGCCCAATTACCTCAAAAGTTCTAGTAAAACCAGAAGAAATTATAACTAATCACAAATCTGTAATTTATATATTAGAGTTATTGATAACTTATTTTTGGGATTAAAGGCACCATTTGATCCATTATCATTGCCCCCGGTGAGAGGTCCTCTCGATGATTTCAATGTTAGTCTTTATTCCATCATTATTTTTACCACTTAATATTTCAATTTTTATCATTTTAATTTTATTACGATAATGTATTTGACTTATTATTTTATTTTTTATTATTTCTATAATTTTAATCATTTTTAATATTTTAATTTTAATTTTATTAATTTTTTTATTCTTTTTAACTTTTATCATTTTTAATATATAAATTTTTATTTTTGAAATATTTAAGTTTTTTTATTTTTTCTTTATTGGAATTTATCATTATTATTTTGTTTTTAACAATTATTTATTATTATTATTATTATTATTATTAGATGTCTTTTTATTTCCTTAAAACAATTTGGTTTATTAATTATTTTAATTATTTTATGATGTATTTCAACATATTTCCTGTCAATAGGTAGGATAGGAAAAACTACAGATTTTATAAACAAATTACAAAATTTTAATTTTTTAAAAATTTAATTTACAAGGTTATGCATTTTTATATACCCATAAATGAGTGTTTAAATTTAATAAATTAAAAATTCTTAAATTTTGTTAATAAATATTTATTTAAATAAATGATTCTCTTCTTCGAGCCTTTTCTACCCAATTTCTCATATTGTGATAAAATCCTAGCATTGAATAAAATAATTTTTACTAGATAATATTTCATCTAAAGCAAATTCAATCTCTATATTAGGTTGCAAATTTTTCAAAGCATGATATCTTAATTTTAACATTGAAAAAAATTCTTCAACTGGATTTAATTCCGGTGAATAAGGTACCAAATATTTAAATAAAATATTATTTTCCCTTAGAACTTGCAGAACAACTTGGGATTTATGAAATCTTGCATTATCCATAATAAGAACTTTACTGGGATAAATTCTAAAATATGGAACAAGATATAAATTAATAAATTCAATAAAGCTTTCAGAATTAAAAGCGCCATTTTTATACTTGTATGCAATTACTCCTTCAAGTCCAATAGAGCATAATAAGCTTCTACAGTATTGTCGGTTGAATAGCCATAAGAACGAGCTGTATGCTTATTAAATCCTGTTTCATCTAGAAAAGCCAAATTTTCATCAGAAAATCTTGAAATTTCAATAGCATAAATTGTCTCGGATTCAATTTTTTCTAGAGTATTTCTTTCTTGAGGAACTGAGCTTAATCTTTTCTGGTTATTCCAATTTTCTTGAAATAGTAGACTGAGATATTTCTTTTTGATGCTGATTTAGCACTACACCTTGCAATTCCTTTTGTATTAGTGAATTATTGTATGAGATTGTATTGAAAATTGTTTTTTTATTTTTATTTCAACAATTAGAAAAATAATTTAAAAACATGGACTTATTATTAAACATATTGAGTACTTTACACAGAATTAGAGAAGATTTTACAATTAAAATTGTCCAATTGCTTGCTTATCTTTCTCTTATGATCTGTAGAACCTGTTGAGTACTGCAGTACAAACGCAAAATTTGACCCATCATCTGATTTACACAGACTTTTTAAAACATGAATCCCTAAGATTATTAATAAGTTTATCAACAGTCTCTTTCATCATCATTAATAAAAATGATTTTGAAAACCATTCTATTTTTGGAAATTCAGTATAAAGTGTTGATAAATACTTTGTTCTTGTTCGATGAAATTAGTATACGATGAAATATATTCGCATTTCGTCATGTTTGGGTTCCTTCTATACACAGGTACATTTTCATACCGAACATTATCAGAAACAAATGTTTTTTTATTTGGGGCTTTCTGTATAAATGAGGCAATATTAAGAAATATATAACAAGATCCCCATTATTGCATTTCAATCAATAAGTGCACATGAAATTATCGGATCGCATTTTCCAGAATTCTAGTGAAAACGGTGTTGCGTTGAAAGGCGATTCTAATCAATATCCGAAAGCTACTGCTAGATCAAGCATCCGTCCTGCACAGATTAATAATGCAGGATCGGCTACAGCGGAATCACACAGTCCGCCTAATTCTGTATATGATTAAGATTTCAAAGAGTCGATTAATCTAAGTTCAGAAAAATAGTCCTCTCGAACCAGAACCAATATCAGATGAAGTTCCGCGCGTTTCTTTGCCTAAGTTGCCCGCTGGTGCCAAGAGAATTGGAGGACTTACAAGTGAATCATTACTGAATGAAATGAAGAATCATCAGAGACAATCCAGATTATCTTTCAATTCGGATTCCGATTCAATAATAGAGGATAATAATAGCAAAATCACTCCCATTCCAGTTCTGGTTCCTGTGAGCCGTGGTGCAGATGAATTACCTAAAGATAAAATTCAAAGTGAAACTCCAATGAAAAATGATTTTAAACAGAAATTGCAGAATGCCTTGAACATAAAGCCATTTGAAGCACCAATCAAGCAGCTCCCCACTAGACTAGGTGAATGCCACGGATTAACATCGAATTGTTGTTTCTATTTGTATTTTTTTATTTCAGATTCTCCCGATGACAATGAAATTGACTTTGATAAACCAGCTGAAGAAATTCGGCAGCTAAATTTATTGACAAAAGTAATCTCGTTACCATCAGTAATTGTTAACCCGTTTTCAATTATATAATTAGACTCGTGCCAAAAACATTCCCCGACGACGCCCGACAATGAAAAAGGCTGACATCGCAGAAGTAGTTCCGAATTTTACTGACATATCCAAAGAAGAGCCTGAGAAGGTAAAATTTTCGAATTTGCTTTAACACACGATATTTGATAAATTAATATAATGTTATAATTGCAATAATAATTATTATTTATTAATATTATTTATAATTATTAATATTATTATTATTATTATTATTATTATTATTATTATTATTATTATTATTATTATTATTATTATTATTATATTATTATTATTATTATCTTTAAGTATAAAGTATAAAGTGGTGATTTCTTGGTAGCAGCATTTATTATTTAAAACAATAAAGTGATAATTTAAGCCTTTTGCTGCGAATAATGTATTTAATAAAAAAATTTCGACTATAAGATAGTTCTTTTCAATCTCCTGGAATTTAGCAATCTTCTTCCCGAACATACATTTCTATCTTTCTTTTATTTTTTTCTTACTTCTCATTGGTTATAAATATAATATAATATAATGAAGCCAAATGATATACTCATTATATTATATTTATAACCAATGAGAATTAAGAAAAAAGAAATAAAAGAAAGATAGAAATGTATGTTCGGGAAGAAGTCGAAAAATTTTTCATTAAATACATTATTCGCAGCAAAAGGCTTAAATTATCACTTTATTGTTTATTATTATTATTATTATTATTATTATTTTCTGTATTTTCCCGATATTGCTCGTAGTCTCTTTGAAACTCCATTTATCCATCATGAATAACGTAAGCATTTCCTTTTCTGAAATTAATGATGGTTCCGTGGCATTTTAATTTATGTTAGCCAATGTTTCATTTGAATATAATTTATGAGTGATTAACCTCTCATTTAAATACCTCATTATCAATTTGCAATAAAATTAAAAATTATCATTGGAGATATATCTGTAATATAAATAATATATTTAATAGCCAATCACATGTCCCGTTATATTGCGGTTATAATTCATCATGCACACTTTTTGAGTAGTTTTGTGTCAATGCTACTCGATCTCTATTTGATTTAATGATTTATGTGAATTTGGCCTGAATCAATTGAATTCAAATATAAATTAAATAATAAAATTTGTTACCTTAAAACGATTAATCGTAGAATTTTTCGCTTTTAATTCAATAAATTTTAGTCTTATCAGCTAATATAAGCTCTACACGATTGTCTTTGGGAGCCACAATCCACTATACGCAATATTTGGATTATAGAGGGAAATGTGAGGAATCAATTTTTTTCCAAACTATGTTTTTAAATTTTTGTTAATTAAATGAAGTCATTTTAAGCAAAAGATTACAATTATCTTGTTAAAAAATTCTAATGAATTCTGGTTAAAAACTAAAAATTTATTATCATTACAAATTTTTAATGATATTTTCTTTGAAGGATTTATACTGAGAATTTATTTTATAAAGTTTTTAATATGAAATAATTTTTTTATTAAAAATTTAATTTTTTTTAAATTGACTTAATTTAAACAAAAACTTAATATTAAAAATTCATTTCATTTAAACAAAATTTAAAAACCAAACACCTCTAATTTTCAGGAGCCTACTGCTCACATCTCATTGCTAGGGTATTATTATGAATAATTCGAAATATTTGCCAGAACCGAATCTATTGTCCGTAATTTGCACGTGTCCACATTACACCGGTTCCGAAACACATAAGTTTAGGTATAAATAAATTAATAATATCAACATTTAAAATTTTACTTAATAAGTTCCCCCTTTTTCAAAGATTTAGGGAAGACTTAAAGAATATGAGGATTTTTTTTTTCAATTTTCACCTCTGATTTATTTTCAATTGACATTGTATTTATTAAATAAATTGGTCCATCAATATTGACTGATTTATAGTCAATTTTTTTAATAAATATGAGGAAAGTTTAAAAACAATTTTTAACAATGAACAATTAAATCTCAATGTGTTCCTTTTCTTCAAATAACTAGTACAATAGGAGTACTAATCTCTGAAATATTTTTCAAGTTAAGTAAAGTAAAAGTAAGTAAAGTAATTAAGTAAATAAAAGAGGGAAACCTTTATTAAATTGGAGAGGTCCAGTACAACATTTTCCTTTAAAATCGTTTAAAAAATAAAAATTGTAATTAAAAGCCCGTTTCTGCATTCCCTTTTTAGCCTTTACAAGAAATTTAATTGTATTCCAAGAGCTCTCACCATGCTGCTCACTAATTTCGGTTTACTAATTTTTGTGTAACTACATTAACGGTGGGTGTATGCGTCTCACTCACTTCCACTCACTTCCACTAAATATTTTATTAATAATAGAAATCAAGGGTATTTAACATAATTTTTGAATTGGCTACATCTATAATAGGGAGACGGATGTATAGTTGATCGAAATATTGACCAAAATCAATGACAAAATCAAAAATATTTCAGTTATTTTCATTTTTTTATTATAACCAGCACAAATTTTAGGCTTTACCTTTATCAAATATGTTATAATTAGAAATTTTGATATTTTGCTAAAAAAACCGAAATATCTTCAAAAAGCATATTAAATGTAACCAAAAAAATCAAAAATATTTAAAAACTCTAGCGTATTAGCTACGGTACTTTTCGTATTTGCAGTATTCATAAATATATGTTCTAAATTGTCTAAATTGTACTTCTTCATATTATTCACTTTCCGATAATATTATTCGAACAAAATCTTTTTTTCAATTCTTTCAACGTATTAATGTATAAATAATAAATTTGATATATATTTTTATAGAGCTTATCAGAGTTCCTTTTATTCATTTGTTGATTTATTAATTCATTTTTAACAAATATTATGAATAATAATGTAGACCTATGGAAATATACAAAAGAAATACTTTATGGGCCTGAGTGGCACGATTAAGCATATACAGCGTGAATTGTTAGAGAATGAGATTTCTGAGGCTTTATTACCCCACAGGATTCCTAGAATCCATTATAATAACAAGAAATCCATTTACCAATTAATCAAGAACAGAAATCCAATTAGATATCAAAGTCATAAAGACAGTTCCGATAGAAATCTAGATTTAGAATTCAGTTCCGACGTGAAAATCCAGGATTTATCATGTCATAATGATTTGACTGATAATCGTTTCCGGAACTGTAAACCGAGAATTTGTAAGTCTGAATCTATCGTGAGATTTATCCAAGCAAGTCGAAACCGCTGTCGACCACGAGCAGATGGTTTGCAATACTGTAAATTATTGAAGGATGATACCGTTGTTAATTCTGGTTTAAACCCACCACCGGTGACCTCGAATAAGAAGGAGAATTTGAGAAATATTCTAAAGAAACTTATTCGACAATATCATAGAACTAAAACAAATAAAACGAATAAAAATTCCCGATTCGTTGTCACTCCTAACAATGAGAGTAAATCTCCTGATGTAATTAATATAAATAAATCCCAAATAAACAACCGGAAAAAGAATTCCTCGTCCAGAGATGTCACTTTGGAATATCCGATAAAAAATTCCGAATATCCCCCTAATAAACAATTTTCTAGTATTTCTTATAGAAGAATTCAATCTTGCAAAAAGTCATGCCAAATCACGTGTCAAAACTATAAACTAAATATCGCCAAGCGCAAACCCACCAAAAAGAAGAGTGGAGTTGTTTTTCATTATCGTCGTTGGAGACACCATTCCAAGTCAGGCAACAACCGAATATTTATCCAAGCTTCACTAGTTACTGATCCCGTGAAAATCGAAACAGTCAACCCTTTGCCTATTAATCAAGCTGTTCAGTTTTTTACTGAATCACATTCTGAGCTGCCTTTGCAGTCGTCCCAAATGATTTCCTCTCGACAATCTAGACCTAATAATTCAATTAAACAATTTGCTCTTCACAAGAATCTAGATATCGAATCTTTGCTTTATGAATCATATTTTGACATTTGTATCGAATGTTTCAATTCTCTTGTCGATATTTCAATGGATATTTTGGTTCCTGTAAATAAGTTTTCTATACCAACCGCAGAAACCGATAACTTGTATCAAATGGTAAATGAGCTCAAATGTTTGCTTACCAAGAACATAGAAGGTTGCAAAGAGATGGATTGTTTAGACGAGTTCCTCGATAAAGTCGATCTTATTGATAAATGTGAAAGTTCTGGTACCAGGATAAAGAAATTACCATCGATCAACTCAACCCAGGCAATGAATAACCAAATGTTCAATTTTCAGCAAAATGTGAGCAAGATCAAGTTAGGTGGGTTTTGTTTGGATCATCAAATAAATCTAATGTTCCAACACAGCCATGATTGTGAGCAAGAAACGAATTCCACACCGGATGAAGATATTGATGATGATGATTGGTATTTGGAAAGAGAACATAGTCCTAACGACAATACAAGTTTGTATGAGACACTACCGGTCAAAAAGGAGATGAACAATATCAGAAATGAAATCTCGAATATAAAGTCGAGCCCAAATGATTATTCTAATAGAATTTTCGGAACCATTTTAGTGAGAAATGAATCAAGATTTTTAATTCGGAACCCACCAATGAAAATGTCCATAAATGCATACCAGGTGAATAGGAAATCTTTTCGAATCTCTAATGACAGTAAATTGCCATGCGAATCTATGCAAATAAACACATCACAGTCCATCATTGCATCCGTTCCTCCGAAATTGGTTTCAAATCTCAAGGTTGATAAATCCTCGAAATTATTTTTTCGAATTTGGAGTCATCGCCACTCTCAGACTTATTACGCTATTCAGAGTTCTTTACACGTTGAGTTTTCTATATCAATGTACAAGTCAGGACTGATTGGCCAAGAAATTAGCATTATACCATCGAGTCAAGTGATAAATACCGGGGATTATGGAACATATTCATGGCAATTGGTGGCCTATGACAGCAGCAGTGCGTATACGATTGGTAGTGATCAACAGGTGACAGAAATCGGTGATCCGGAACCTACTGATACTGATGCCAACTCCTGGAGGGCCGAATTTGAGTATGCTCTTGAAGTGATTTGTACCCAAATGGATTTTGTTGAGCATGGCGATTCTAATGTTAGGTCACCATCAATAGATATGTTACTAGGCTCCGGTGAATCCTTGGGCCAATTAGACGCTCAAGTGAATATTAATGATGTCTCAAATGCATGTGGTGATGCCAGCTTGTCAATTAGTCCATTGAATGACGTGAACACAAAGAATGTATATAATGACGATATAAGTTGCTGCTCCTCTGAGGATAAGCAATTGATAAATGAGTCGACTTCATTGCTTGGTTGTTGTGAATGCAATTATTTCACTTATGAAATTTCCGGTGGGGAAACTATATTACCTCTATGCATCTTACCCTTGCTAACTGACATGAAAGGATTTGAATTTCAGAGCACAATCGATACCATTGTGAATGTTATAATGAGTGACACAATGAAATGTATTATAAATGTATTGTCATCGAAATTCCTCGGAGAACAAATATTGTCTTACTTTTCTCATAACATCCTTCTTTCTCTTTCCATTGACACGAGTAATACCCTAGATCAGTCCGCATCTCGATCATTTAGTGAAATCTCCAAATGCCTGATTACTAACTGTCTCAGCCACAATCAGAAATTCGATGATGAATCTAGTTCTAAATTTGGGATATTTACAGATTTATTTGATGCATTTTTGCGATTTGATGACGACCACCTAGTTGATGGTTGTCATTTGACCAGTGATGAGATAGCTTTCGTTAATCTCTCCCAATAGCCACAAGTTCTTCAATAGCTTGACATAAAAGTAAAGGAATTTGAGATAGTTAGGTTAAGTGAATTTCGTTGGAGTTTAATATTATGTTGCTTTTGTTGGAATTTGGCGTGTGAGTTTTCAATATCTTTCTGATTTCAGACCAAAGCCATTCCACAGCCGCAAATTGTTGACACCATTCCAGCTCCAGCAATCGCTCAATCAGATGATAGTTTAAACATTTTTGCTGACCTTCCTCCTCGTCCTGAGAAAAAATCTAAATCAAATAAAAAAGCAGCAGCAACTACATCAACTAATAAGACTAAAAAACCTATCGAAGTTAATGTTGATGAAATAAGTAATTATTATTATTATTATTATTATTATTATTATTATTATTATTATTATTATTATTATTATTATTATTATTATTATTATTATTATTATTATTATTAATATTATTATTATTATTATTATTATTATTATTATTATTATTATTATTATTATTATTATTATTATTATTATTATTATTATTTATATTAATTATTATTTATTAATATTAATTATTAAAATTAATAATTACTATTTATATTAATTATTATTGATTAATTAATTTTTAATTGTTATCAAGGTGATATATTTGCCATACCGAGTTCCAAACCAGCAAAGAAAGCCAAGAAGAGCAAACTTGTCAGTGATCCTCTTAGCCCATTATGAATATTATCACTTGACTTGATTTCAAAAAATATTTTCTTTTTTATGTTTATTTTTATTGATTTGTTTTAATGTTGACATTTTCAATTGATTTGTCTTATTGTTATTATTTATTATGAATATCAAAATTTCCCATCAAGTGCAACAACTGAATTGGTTGTTTGGAAATTTATTTATCACTTCTGTGGAATATTTTTTTGAATTTTTGCACTTTATTCCAATATTTTGATTTTGGAAATAATTTTTACACATTATCAATTTGATTGCCAATTGAAATATTTTTTTCGGTTATTGTGGGATGCATTCAAGCGTATCGTTATTAATAATATTGTTAGACGAATTATATTTCATTTAGTCAATTATTCGTCTGTTAATTGATATGTAAATTTATAGTGATAAATAATTAGATTTGAAAACATGAAAGAAGCTGATTTTTGATAGATTAAGTTGATGTTTTTTCGTTTTAATTGACTGTTCTAAGTTAATGTAACGAAAAATTTCCAAGAGAAAGGTGGTACTCATCCAGAATATTGTGTGACTGAGCTGATGCGTTGGGGAAAAACTGATTTGTTGCTCATCTAAACTTGGATTGGGATTGAAATGCGCATAAAAGCACATGCATAACGCGAATCGATTAAAATCAACAATTAAGCAAATAATTACATAACATCAAAATGAAGAAACACATAATA
This sequence comes from Schmidtea polychroa, assembly GCA_959609185.1. Classification (NCBI taxonomy): domain Eukaryota; kingdom Metazoa; phylum Platyhelminthes; order Tricladida; family Dugesiidae; genus Schmidtea; species Schmidtea polychroa. The sequence goes on from CAUHTR010007978.1 coordinate 192,320, forward strand.
AAGTAAAATAATACAAAATGCAAGAAGTATACGAACAGGAAGTAAACAAAGTCAAATTAATGGTTGTAAAGTAAAACTAGAAATGAAAAGATTTCCACGAAATAAAGCTAAAAACGAATCAGGAATTAAAAGTATCAAAAAAATTCCAGAACTTTCAAGAAAACGGCTAAATCTAACATGGGGTCGACATCAACCACTACTAATTATAAAACTGAAATTTAGAAAATTAAATCATCAAATATAATAAAAAAATAACTTAAAAATTAAAAGAAATAGGAATTATATAATAAAACTATTAAAAATAGAATAGAATATTCTAGAAAATGGATATATCCATCATGGCGGCGATTTTAATTAAAATTAAATAAAATATAAAAATTAGAAAGTGAAATGAACTATAAATAATAAAAAAATCATCAAAATTTATAAAAATTAAAATCAAAGTTAGATTATAATTAATATAATTCGAATTCGTTTGACTGCATCAATAAACGCTGACTTACTTGCATACAAAAATTCACATAGGGCCTAACATAATCAAACCAACACAGGTTTGTAAATTGATCAACTTTCTTACAATTTTCACACTGAATAACTCTAGATTTCTCAGTACCTTGTAAATGATGGCTTAATCTATTTGGGTTGACTTCAATTCTCCATTTGGGCGATGGGCTTTTTGATTGTTAAAATCTATTTTCTGACTCACAACTGCTTTGGGTTGGTGTGATTGCTACATCTCTTTGAACTTATCACAAATACCTCAGATTGGTTTTAGTGCTCTTCAGATTTAATTCAATTTTCATTACCTTTTAACTAATTCAACAAAATTGTCATAATCCACACAGCATAATAACGTCTTTATCCATTTATTCCTGACAAAAGGTGGTCTTGAATTTGCTCCTGCATCTGTTCGGCCAGATCTGGCTGTTTCAAATCTTCTTTAAAGGATTTGCTTGCTAGGGTCGACAATAAGAAAATTTACGCGAATTCGCTTACTGTTTCATTCGGATTTTGAATCTTTTGAATATTTTTTAATCTTCTTTAATCTTTATATATCTCCAATAAGTTTAGCATCCAAAGCGACTTTTAACTTTGCTCAATCATTGGTGATTATTTTCTTGTCAATTTGTTGCCAAACCTCTCTCGCTGCTACTTTAAGATATCACGGTAATCTCTGAATCATAATCGCTTGAGACTATCCGTACGCCGTTGCATACGTGTAGTAATAACTCATAAAATCAATAAAAATAACTGAATCTTCTCTATATTGTTCTACTGGCAATCTTTGACAACTAGCAAAATCATTATTTTTTTAACATCTGAAACTGGCAAATATTCACTACTCATTATGGGTTCTTTTTTACTCTTGATTCGTAAATTAAATAGATTCACTTTAATAAATTATTTTCTCAAAGTACTAAAAAATTAAATTTTAAAATTATTACCACAATCAATAATTTTCTTGTCAGAATTTATTTGAATAATTTTGTTTATCACAAATTATTTTCAATCCTTTTATATAAATTTTCAATAATTATCCACCAACTTTAATCATGTCGGGCTCACCAAAATATGTTGGGTTATTGGGTTGGTGGTAACATTTAAAAGTTACCAATCAAATCTCTGACTCCAAAGCGTGTTTTATCTAATCTACAAAATAACAATTCTCAGACAATATGAACCTTTGTTGATTATCACAATTGATTAAACAAATTATAACAACACGATCGATACTCAAATAGGTAATTACACAGAGCTTATTTAAGCCTTTTTACTACACTACGTGCGGAATAGATCTACTCGTATAGCTCCCAATTACTGAAAAATCATCAGCCGCTGATCTGACTCAATAGTCTAGTAAATTGAATTTAATGTCCTTTGCTTTGACTTGATTTTATTCAGTATACTTTAAACCTTTCTTATTGTACTCAATTTTATCGCACCGTTTAGTTCCAATATTTTCCCTTCTTTCCAATTTTAAATTTCTCACTTTTAATTTCTCGAATTTCTTTACTATTTAGTTTCGAATTATTTCTCGACTTTTTAATTTTCTCTCGACCACTAACTTTTTGATTTTATTAAGAGGACTTTTGCTTTTATAGTCTGCACTTGTCCGACACTTGTGATAATTCATTTTTTTCATTCATGTCCCTCCATAATTTGTACAGCTCTTGTGTTATCACTGACAGTTCGGCACTCGGGATAATTTTTCACTTATTTTGCATTTCTGCTTCTGGCATTTTCCATACTTTTTTCTATTTCCCAATTTATCTCTAAAAGTTCGGAGACGCCGATTTTGTTTTCATGTTTTGTTTTTGTATTCTGATTTTGAATTCCTTCTGCTTTTTTACACTTATTAACTATAAGTGACCTTTTTCCGATTTAATGTTGAATTTCTTTTGTTTTGTTATACCTTCATCATTTCTCAGTTTTTTGCTTTTCAGTTAACGATCACGCAGTTGGGCTCATCAAGATGTTGACTAGTACTACCGCTCATGTTTCACCTGTTCCCAACTACTAACCTGCAATAAGACACATCTGAAGACTAAACTGAAATTTTTTTTGATATATTTCCTTTCAAATTCTAAATTTAATAATTACTGACCAATGACTTGTCTGACTATTAACTTCCGCTGTCATACCCCGTTTGAATTTAGCCCTCACCGACTGTTGTTGAGTGGTGAATGATGAGTTTTCTTTATTTTAGTAGTTTGCAACCATTATTATTGCATCTGCATGGTATGTAGCCTTAATGATTCGATTTAGAAATGACCGACCCTAACGCCAAAGTTCCACTCTGCCACCCTGTTTCTCTTTTGCAGCACCATGTAAACCGAAATTGGCCATTTGAAGAAGAGGATCGACTACCTGGAGGGGACATGGTTCACTCCCGTCCAGATGAAGGAATCAAATAAGAAAGTACTCCGTCTCCAACACTGTTGAAAAAGTCTGTTGGAAGAGAATCGTTCAAAGCGCATCCTAATTCAAGAACAATCGCGGGCACTTCACCAAATTTATAAGCACTCGGAACTCAAAAATCGGATCGCCGTCTGTCCTGCTGCAGACCAAGGGAATATCTTCACACAGTCACCATTTGACTGAAGGTCCAAGTTCGCCGAAGCGATCTACATGTCGAGGACATGGAAACAGTGCGGTTACGTCGCCCATTCCAGAGGTGATCTACGTTTGCACTAGTGTGGCCCCAGTTGCTACCATGGCGCCTGTCTTGGCCCCGGCTCTATCTAACACCTCCAAAAAACCGAAATCGAAATCTAGCACGCAAGCAGAACGGACGCAGCGTCGACGCGAGAAACAGACAGAATCAGAAGCCGCCCTAGCTACCTCCCATGCCAAAACAACGGCCGATCTAGTCGCAGCACTTGAAACTTCAAACCGACCGTGGTACCGAATAGTATCTGCCACTGGTTTAAAAGGGACGGAGGAAAAGCAAGCGGACTTTGTCCTCGAACAACTATTGCGGGAGGCCGAAGCTGATGCGTTTTGGGAGTCGTCCACTCCAAACTCAACCTAACGATCTCATTTATCCTTCAACTCCACTCGTCCGTAAGATGAATTAATTCTGCTGATTTACATTCGTATGATTTGCATGACCTGAAATGATACTCTGTAATAAATAAAAATATATGTTTGTTCTCGAATGTTGTTATTTGAATGCGTTTAGTTGTATTTTTTAAGTGCGGCTAAGAATGAATGACAGTTGATTGCTTTAATAGGGTCACGCGGTTAAACTTTGATTTACGTTCTCCAACAAGGACCAGTTGAGTGGTAATAGTGGTAATTCTCTAAAACCCGTATAAGAGTTCTATTAGGGGAGTAGTTGTAACCAGCAGCTCACCTGCTCTATAGTGTTCACCGACTTGGGGCATTACCAACATGGATTATTTTTCAATGGGCACTTTGTCGTATGATTGAAGAGTCATGTGAGTATCTCTAACAGTTGACTGTGAAGAGTTGAGTGTGACTACGAAAGAATAAGACGACATGCGCATGTTACTTTCCTGTATTCATCAACAATTGAAATTCCCCTAGTGCTCGAATTTCTCTGGGATTTTAATAAATCTTTAGTTTTTAATGTCTTTTAATATGACTTTTTTTAACAGTACAATGGGGTTTTGTATTTGTATTTTTAAGCTTTTGAAATGGCAATATGTAAAGGTTCGTTGAAAATACGCTGTATACCGTGTAAATACTATGAATTTGAAATAAACAATGATACAATTTTATATAGAATTAAATTCTAGCTATACATTGTTTGAGTAAAAATATCTCAAGTTTTTAATTTGTTATGAAAAAAAAATTCAAAGCCCATTGAATAGATAATTTAATTTCAAGCAATCGAATATAAAAATTTGTAATAAAAACTTTTAATTAATGATACAATTCTCAATTAAAACAAAAAATTAAATATTAAAGTACTTTTTTTAGTACTCTGAAATTATTATTGTAAAATTAACAACAATAATCCCATCTCAATGTCAAAAATTCTTTACGAAAACTATTTATTAATTAGAAATGGTTGACATTATTTCATCGTAAATCTTTAGCATCCTGATAACATTCATAAACAATTATTAAATAAACAGATATATAAATATTTCAATGAAAATTTAGCAAAATTATTACGAAATTAAATTTTTATATTTCATATTTATAATTTATGAATCGATTTATTTATAAATATTAAATTGACTGCTGAATTATTATTATATTATGAAATAGTTAGATTAAAGGTTAAAGGAATTAGCACAATTAGATAAAACAATGCCTAAAGGAAATGAAGGAAAGAGAAACATAAAAATGTTTATTGATATTTAAAGCAGCATTACAAGGCTGGCCAGTCTGGTAATGCGATTGAATAACATTTGTCAGTAATATAAACATCAGTGAGATAACATTACACTAGAAAATTACTAATAATAGTTATCAAAAACGAAAAAATGCAAAATTTATTATTCCCATTGCAAATCGGTGTCGAAATTTCTGAAAAGCTCGTCGTCGAATTCTGGGTCTTCCTCCTCATCATCGTGCTCGATTGTTACTGGCTGATTTGTGAATTCCGATTCGAAATATTGAGTGTCAGTGATATCATTCTGAATTTATTTAATTATAAATATTAATAATAATAAATATTAGTAATAATAAATAATAATAATAAATATCAATAATAAAATTAATAATATTGATAATAAATAAATAAATAAATAATAAAATAAAAATATATATAAACACTACTAATTTAGGAACGAAAGGAGGCTGGATCTGTCGGGAATATAACTTATCCCAGTCTATGGAAGCAAAAAATGAATGCTCTTTCACTTTTCGAGTCCCATCACATCCGTATCCGAGTCGTTTTTCTGGAATTCTTTTCAATAACCGCTTGATGAGAGAAGTGGCTTCTGGAGAAAGACTTTTACAATTAGGAGTAGTCGATAAGATCATCGAGAATATCTCCCGATCATCATCACCGGGAAACGGTGACTCTCCGAGAATCATTTCATAAAGGAGAACTCCCAAAGCCCACCAATCAATGACTCGAGTGTAGTTTTTCTCTTCGATGATTTCTGGGGCAAGAAACTCTGGAGTTCCACAAAATGTTGTCGTTTTAGTATCCCACTTCATGTTTGGCTTGCTAAGGCCGAAATCTGTAAGTTTTGCATACCCGTGTATGTCCATTAGGACATTGTCCAGTTTCAGATCTCTGGTTACAATACGGTTACATTAACATTCAGTGCAAATAATCATCGAAACCTGTAAATAATGTCTTGATCGTGCAAGAACTCAAATGCTAGGACAATACAACTTGTGTAAAATCTCGCATCATCTTCAATGAATGGATTTTTATGTACATGACCCATGAAATCTCCCCCTGCCACATATTCTAGGGCAAAGAATAAGTGACGCTAGAAATTTAAAAAAAAATTTTATTAACATTAAAAATATATATAAATTTAGCAAATAAAAAATAATAAATATTATAATAATTAAAACAAAATAAATAAATAAAAATTTATTGATATAATAATTAAAAATATATATAAAATTAACAAATAACAAAGATAATATGAAAAAAATATTAATATAATAATTAAAAAATATATATATATTAGCAAATAAATAATATTAAAAAATAATAAATAATTAATATTATAATAATTCAAACAAAAGAAATAAAAATTTATTAATATAATAATTAAAAAATATATAAAATTTACAAATAAAAAATAATATGCAAAATCAATTATTTAAATAATTAATATATTATTAAAATATAATATTAAGAAATAAAAAAATAATAAAAAAATTAATAAATAGAAAAAAGTCATCGAAAAATAAAATTAAAATAATATGTAAAATATAAATAATAAAATAAAAAATTATTCAATAAGTAATTAATATATCATTAATAAAAAAGATAAATAAATATTTTTAAAAAATATATAATAAATAAAAATATATAAAAAATAAATAAATATCAATAAAATACAAAAAAATGATTAGTACAATATATGTAATAATAATAATAAAATAATAAACACCTCTGATTGAAAACATCCAATTAAATTGATGAGAAAGGGGTTATTGTGTTTCCTGATCAAAATTAATATCTCCCTCTCGGCAAACAAACTGTCATATTCCGTATCTGTGGCTGCTCGTGCTTTCTGTATGCTTTTAATTGCACAAACCGTTTTAGTTTCAATCACTTGCGCAAGCAGGACCTTGCCGAAATGTCCTTGACCGAGTACACTCAACAGATCCAACTTATCGAGAACATGATGGCAAACGGATCGAGATCTATATGTACCATCGAGCGAGTTGTTATCGATATCAATATCCTCATCTTCGTCACCGCCATCAGAGTCGTTGTTGTTGGCAACCTCAGTGTCAATATCTCCGTGACCATCGTAACCACTATAATGATCATCATCTCTAGTGAAAGATCCCAGGCATCTGATATCGATGCCCTGTCTATACGAGTTCATAATGATGCTCTTCTCACTAAGATATGATGAATCATCATAACAACACGAATCCCAATCATGATGAACGCACTTATCTGCTGTTTGATTGGTCTAGAATGAAAATCACTGATCAAACGACTGGATTACAATCTCAGGAATTAGCAAGCAGCCATATATGAAAATATAAGTTCTACCTTTGTCGATGCCTTGGAAATGTCATTGCAATGCTTCGAATGGGTGCTGGCCTGTATCGCCAATGTCAAATCAAATGAACACAATAAAACAGTTGTTACCGAGATGATACTCCTCGACACAGATTTGTAGGAGTTAGGAATGAAATCAAATTGCGAATCCAATGGAAATGGCGATTGTAAAATGCTTTTGTCGAATATTGTCGCTTGTCTAATATCTGTCGGTTCATCGCTGTCATCAAGTTTGGTTTTAGAGTTGTTTATAGAATTGCATTTTGTCACTCCTTACAAGAAAAAGTTTAGAAAGTGAAAGGGAAAATAGTTGGTGGAAAACTAACGAGATGAATCCAATTCTATGATGTTTGTCAAATCTATATTGCTCCTAGTCACCGAGCAGTCGGCCATGAAACCTGTAGTAGCTTTGAGAATATCGTTTATATGGGGATTGATTTGATCGTTATAATAAATCGTGGATCTCTGAGGTGTTTTGCAATTGATCGGATGTATCGGTGACATCAGATTGTCGAGGTTATTTTTCTTGGCTTCAAAAAACGGAGTTCGGTTATTTGAGAATGAACTCGTGGTTTTGAGAGGCGTTGAAATCACAAATTCCGATCGACAAACCGATGCCTCGTTCATAGTCAACACGGAATCCTGTTCTGCAAATCGAATCTTTTGGGCATGATTAAATTTACAAATAGCTCTGGGGTTTGTCTGATTGAATTTTGGAGTTTTTGGCACCCGGTATGGCATTGGTGATTTAGAGATCTGTCGATAACTTTCACTAGCTATTTTGTTCACCAGTGGACTTTTGCAAGGAGTAATCAAGAGTTTTTTGTTGTTCAAACCGAAACTCTGTCGATAGATGAGGTCAATTTCGTTTACATCACAATGGGCAATTTATTAAACAATCAAACGATAACAAAAATCAAAACCGACTTTAATTACAAACCGTCTGACGATTCTGTACAGGCTGGAGATCTTTATTAATATAGTATCATTCACTGTCAAATCAAATCACACATCAAATACATTTATTCGATAAAAATACATCAAGATATATTCGAAAGTACAATCCCGATCCAACACTGATATATCAAATTGATACAGCTATTCTAGTATCATTCAATTGGTTACGCTTGCCGTTTCCGGACTTTTCCTATTAGAGACACGTGCTTTGTGCACAATTAGTGACGAGATGAAAACTATTTGTTGAAAGAGTAAAACAATTGAAATATAGCAATGTACTTAGTGAATTTATACTAACGCGATCCGGTAGATATTGATTCTATCAGGGGAATACAAGATATTTAATAAGAGGAAAATATTTCTATCAGAAGATTCCATTCTTAAACGATCAGCCTAAATCTCGGACATCAATTAAGGTTCTATTTACCAATATTGAGAAAGAACGTGCAAAATGGAGAACTGCCGGAAACCAAATAGTTAAAAAGCAATTAAATCCTGGCATTTCATTAATTTTCAAAACAACCAGAACAAAGAAAGAAACATTTCAGAATTAAAAAAGCCTTTATCAAGTATTCGGTTTTAAATTATCATTAAAATCTTTGATCTCTTATTTACCATTTCTTAAAAATTTATTCCATTAAACTACAGAGCAGAGGTTCCCAACCGGTGCCCAACAAGAAAGTTAGTCGAAGTGTTCCATCAATTATGAAACGGTGGTAATTTTATAATGATTTTTTTTCTAATTTTGTTTTATTTGTATCCTGGTTAAATAAAAGCAATGTTCATACAAATTTTATTGTTAAACCAGATTTTTTTATGATTTTAGTGCTCCGGAAATTTATCTTATAATCAAAAGTGCTCTGTAACTTCAAAATAGTTTGGAACTGCTGCTTTAGAACAATGTGTTAAATAGAAAAAAAATAGTGATCTAGTGTGAAATAAATTATTATTATATTAAAAAATACAAGGATTGCTTTTCCAATTATCATTTCTCTTTGGACGTGATTCGAGGTAGTTTATAATAATTATTATATAGTTATTTATTCTTTATGCCAAACCAAAATTGCAAGAATGGTAAAAATTTACATTGTCTTAACGTTAAATTTCACACTTTAGCCATTAAATTATCCTGTATTATATTATTCAACTTATTTGACATTTTTAAATAAAAATTGGTTATTTATTTTAATTGTTCTAAATGAAGGGATAAATTATTTTCGTAAAAAATAAAAAATGGGACTATAAAATAGTTCTCTTCATTTTTTGTTTTTAATAATATTGAAACTGGCAAAAATAGCTTATCATAGATTTTATTAATTATTTTTGTGAATTTACACCGCTACCAGGAAACCATTGTTCTATATTATAATAATAGACATTTATATTATTTAATTGTAATAATCATATGTAGGAGCACTCAAACAGCAGCTCTTCCCAAATAAAACATAAGCTAATTCATTAATCAGAAAATGGTATGGAGTGAAATTATGACATATGCTACTTAATCATGCAAAACTTATGTGATTTATTATTTAAAGTTTCTTTCCAGTAAAATTTTGTTCAATATTAATATTCAGATTTTATCTCTTCTTAATTCTTAGATGATAGCAGATTTGTAAATATTTTTCTTTTGATGAAAAAATGTTTGATTTCAGTGTGTAATAAAAAAGAAAAACGATGAAGAAATTGCAACGTAATAATTCAACTAATTCTATATGTTTGATAAGGGGTTGGAATGGTGGTATTTGCAATCAATGCGATAAAGGCTTATACTTGTATTATACCTCCACGCTCATAATGTGGAAATCTGAAATAAAGTCATTGACAGAATGAGATAAAATGAACACTGCGGTCAAATGATTTGATAGAAAATCAAAACACACACACACATATATATAAAATATTGTAGTGATAAATCAATATGCAAATACCTGTTGTCAATGACATCCAGTCCCAATCAGTTCCTGATAATACCTAAATCTCAAATTGATTTCAAGCCCAACAAAAACCAAAACCAATTATCACCCTCCACATCATATTGATCATCAATAATATATAACCAAAATCAATAATATAATAATTATCACCCTCCAGAGCATATTGATCATCAATAATATATAACCAAAATCAATAATATAATAATTATCACCCTACACCGCATATTGATCATCAATAATATATAACCAAAATCAATAATATAATAATTATCACCCTCCAGAGCATATTGATCATCAATAATATATAACCAAAATCAATAATATAATAATTATCACCCTACACCGCATATTGATCATCAATAATATATAACCAAAATCAATAATATAATAATTATCACCCTACACCGCATATTGATCATCAATAATATATAACCAAAATCAATAATATAATAATTATCACCCTCCACATCATATTGATCATCAATAATATATAACCAAAATCAATAATATAATAATTATCACCCTACACAGCATATTGATCATCAATAATATATAACCAAAATCAATAATATAATAATTATCACCCTCCAGAGCATATTGATCATCAATAATATATAACCAAAATTAATCTTATAATATTTACCCTATTTTCCTTTTGTTCCGGAGCGTTCCTGCTGTTATCAATAGGAATGGCCAGTCTGTCGACATGGTTCTGGAACCAGTCAAGCCACAGTGATACTGGAATATGAGCTTCGACATGCCGTGCCAAACGATGTCCTGAATTGACCAATAATAATTACTATTGACTATTTCTAGATAATATTTGCGAGCGAATAATAATGCTGAAAAAGACCGAAAGTGAAAGAGAGAGAAACCTACCGGTAAGTTTAGCCATGATATTCATCCTGCGCTTGACTCCGATTTTGCGTAAAAGCGGCCGATTTTCTTTGTTTACTTCTGCATTTTCCGAGATCGATTTCTTAATCGGAGTATACTTGACAACGCCAGTCATGAGACCATCCGGTTCCATTGAGATGTTGATTTGATTCGAATGGTTTTTGTTTTCGATCAGTGCTTGCAAAGAGACAACAGCGACTGCAATGAGATGTTTTGTTTCACCGATCTCTTTTGGATCTTCCCAAACTTGAACTTCGATTTCTTTTGCATTATACACTTCAAATTCTCCGGAAATCATTAATGGACCGGTTGTCCAATTAGAACACACTATTTGTTCCTTTATAACAACTTCGCAACGGCGTTTGGTTTTCGCTGGAAAATTCAAGTAAAATATGATGAAAGACGCTGACAATCCTTACTGCTATATTCGTTCTTGAATTGGTTATCTATCAATCTTGGCGCATTGTTTAAGAGGATTTCCTTCAAATAACTTGTGGAGTACATTCCCTAAATATTTTATTATCGTTATATGTGGATTTCTCCTCGGGATTCAATACTCACCATAAATGAGCAAAATTTGAATTTTATCATTCCTGAATAGTGCTGGCTTTCATTTATGTTGAGGGACTTCAACCTGCAGAAGCAGAATGGTCCAGTATCTAATTGACAAGTTTCGTGATTCTTATTACAGATGCTACATTCTTGGTAAATGTAATCATATATGTTCATTATTCCATTATCAAGGTTTTCCAAAAGCAAGTCGGTTATTCTTTCCAGGGTCATTCCAGCAGTATTCATACACAAATTTTCCTGCAGTAACAATTTCAATGAAACTGCGAATAATTTCTTCTTTTCAACGGAATACAGTCTCAGGTTATTTAGCTATTGAATCATTATAAATTCAAATAAGCTAAATATTTATGAAACCTTTTCATTGTCTTTCTTATTGGATTTTATCTTGAGTCCATACACAAAAGACTTGTTCAAAGATAAGATATAAGCACTTTCGACATGTATTCTATTGAATAGAAAATACATTTTTTGAGTGACATTGATCTTATCAAAACCCAATTTGTGTTTCTACAATAAAATTAGAATAAATATGGAAACATATCAAGTTTTCATAAATCCAATATATCAAAAGCCAGGCTAAAGATTACAATCAAATGGGAAATATTATATAAATCTGTCTTTCAATAAAAAATATTCAATGCCAGGGTTTAAAAATTCTAAATGGTTATTAGAAAACGCTGTCGATTCTTGGGAAATTTTCTAAAAAACTTACATGAAAAAGAAAGGTTTTTCAAAAGTGAAAATCAGTAAGATTTCCAAGTGTTTTCTAAAAAAAAATATTTTGTGACAATTCAGACAAACTCCACATAGAAATATCATCACATTTTTTACAGTGATGAAACAAAATTTAAAGAGCTATAGTTGAAATGAAGATTAAAAAGTCAGCTTCCCATATATGTTCAATACAGTGCACCCATTTATGATTGTTCAATAAAAAGTGATAAGATATGATCAATTTGGGACCAATGTTCCCCGATAATACAATAACAATTCAATAAATTACCGTCATTAAACTATAACAATGACATCATTGCCATTGATCTTAATACCATATAGAGAGAAATTTATTTTCAAGGTTTATTATTATTCCGTGTATTATTTTATCACAAGTTTCAGAATTTTAAACATTTCACAAAGAAACATGAACCTTAAAAGTACCGAAGAGTCAGGGCGAAAGTACTTAATCATAGCTTATTCTCCTTTAACAGCAATTCGAGGCAAAATTAAACCTTTTCTTTAATTATACCTTTATCATATCATAGTCGTTAAAATGAACTATCCGCGGTTTCGATATATAAAATCCTGTACTTGAACATGGATAAGCATATGACAGCGGCAAGGTAAAACAAATAATAAAAATAGGAAATTCTTCCGTGAAAAATTATTCAATCTATCCAATTGTCAGAACCAGGGAATGCGAGTTCCAATTTAGTTCCATGATGTTGTATCAATTCCAGTACGTGAATTATCTATCAGAAATCGAAAGTTTGATAGATTTTTCGGCCAACTTTTTGTCGTAATTAATCATTAAGCTCACGAATTATTGTTATTTAAGATTACAAAATTGTAATAGGAATGTCTGAGGTTAAGTTTTATAGAGCGAAATATGAATTATATGCAAATAGGCAAAGTTTCTAAGAAACAAATGATGAGATTTGCACTAACACAAATTTGACAGGAAATCGATGGGAGCGAGTTCAGAAGAGAAATAAAATGGGAAAAGACACACATCTTTCAAAAATTCAATGTTTTCAAGATGTTTATTTTAATATTTGATTTTCTATGAAATTAATTAACAAACCTTTTATTTTGCATCCATTACAACAGTAACACGTTTAGAATCGCTCATAGCAATATGAAGGTACATTCACTTCCCCACTCTAAAAGCATTTTATTGATATTTAGTGGTGTTTAAACTATCCTGAGTTATTCAGTGCCATAAAATGAAATGTGAAAAACAGATATATCGATGGCAAAATTTGTAGAAAAACCCAAATAAATTAGATGCTATGAATTCTGGAATTTACAAACTAACCGAGGTTAATATCCCAACAAAATACCTTATAATGAAACAAAACATATTTGCTGATTTATGCTATAATTTCATCCGATTTTCTATTTAAATTAAAAAGAATAAATGAATATAATCTAAAAATCCAATCAGAAATCCTTAATTCTGATTGGATAAAAAATCAAGCATGTAATTAATAATATAATTATTAAAATTCCAAATATTCTAATCACATCGAATAATGATATTTATAAGGGGATAAACTAAGAAATTAATTGAATAAAAAAAAATTTGATATAAAAAATTCAATATTATCTTAGAAATATTCAACGTACTGTTTCTGATAAGTTTATTGTATTCCAGCTTTGAAAATCTAAATAAATAAAATGTAATCTTGCAAAAGAATATATAAAATTAAACCTGTTGAATTAACAGACCTAATATTATTTTCTAAAGTTTGCAACAAATTTAACAAAGGCAGTAATTCAGTAACTTCGTGGTTCAGACTAAGATTATCAATAACATCTACCATTTGACCTTTCAGTACATTCAAGTTCTTGGTTTTACTTGCAGCCTTAGAAATTAATTTTTAAAATGTTAAAAGTTGAAAGATAAAGTTTTACCTCGTTCATATTGATAAGATTGATAACTAAAATAAAAAATTTAAAATGTAAATATAAAAATTTAAACTAAATAAACTATATAATTAATAAATAAAACAATTCTTTGTATTTCAAAATACTCACATGGCAAAACTATTATTTAATCGCCAAATTAGATAAATTAAAACACGGAATTTTTAATTTATAAATTTAAAGTAATATTATAAGAACTTTTTTCAGTTTTTACCTCTGATTTCTTTTCAATTGACATTATATTTATAAGAAAATTTTTGACAATGAATCAGTAAAGGCATCGATGTTGTTTTTTTATATTCACGATTTTTCTACAGCATTTTTCAAGTGATTTTGATGTTGATTTGATCTAAAAGTAATAATTAAATAAATGCAAATAAGTTATATTTTAAATTAAATATATTTTTAAAAGATTTCAAATAAAATTAATTTAAGAAATTTAAAAACCAATTAACACAATAAGCACGGAAATTACAATGTACGAATGTTTCAGTTTTGGCACAATCTGTTTTTATTAGATATGGCTCCGTTTAAGACAGTGTGAGTTTTAGTCGAGGGTTATGTTTATAAAAATTTATGTTAAATGAAGAACAGAGAGTTTTCATCCCTTGTAGCCTTCTGTTACAAAAGAAGACAGTCATATATTGACAGTATATACAATACCCAGTATTACAAAACAAGTAATAGTTACGACTTCGGACGATGAACACGAACCAAATATAGTGTAAACATACTTTTGTCCATTTTTATGGTTTCCACAAACATTCTTATTACACTTCATACATAGCATAAGAGACAAGTTAGGACATTGTGAAACGAAACAATGACATCGTTTTCATACATTGGGAACAATATATATGGGTGTGCAGTTGCAATGAAGTTTGTGAGCAAAGATGTTTACAAGCGACATTTGAAAATCACACCTTGAAATTCGACACTTATTCACCGATTTATAAATGATCCAAGAATTAAGCAAACATATATCGAACACATCTCGTGAAATATTGGCGCACCATTTGGTCATCAACAATTCACTCCACCTTTTCTGGAATTATAGAAATTAATAATATTAAATTTCTTCTTGCTTGAGTCGTCTATTGACACTGTCTCACGCTTTTCAATATTTTGGAATTTGGGCCTTGTCCATGAGTTGGATCAATGACAGCTGAAGTATGTGTAGAGCTACTAAGAAGGAGGCGGGATAAATATAATTTGTCTCTTACTAATGATATCATATGCATTGTTACTGACGGTGCCAGTGTTATTGTAAAAGTTGGTAAACTTATCGCTCCAGAACAACAACTGTGTCTTGTTCATGGCATTCAGCTTGCAGTTTTGGACGTTTTGTACAAAAAGAATTTGTTCATGAAAATGGCAACAAATTTGATCTGCTAGCCAATATTTCTCCAGTAATTGATAAAGTGCGAAGAACTGTTTGCATGTTCAAGCAATAGTACATTTTAACAGAAGTACAATTTAGAAGATCATGAAAAAGAGCAAAAGTTCCTTTTGGATTGTAAAAAAAGATGGACCAGTTTATTTATTATGCTGGAACGTTTTAATTTTCTCAAGAATTCTATTCAGAAGTGTCTTATAATTTTAAATCTCCTGTTTATTTCTCAAATGAAGAGCTTAAGAGCATCCTCGATATTATTTCGGCCCTAGAGCCCGTGAAGTTGACAGTAGAAGTATTGAGTAAGGACTCAAATTTAATAACCGCAACACCAGCACTACGGTTCATGCTACAAAAACTATACAATAACGGATCACCAATATGTAAACAAATGTCACAAGCGCTTAAATAACGCATTAAAGAACGACTTAGTCCAGAACTCTCTGGTGTCTTACTGGTCAATCCTGACGTTAATTCGCGTCTGTGTGCGCGTTGGATTCGGAGATGGTGTTTGTTTTTTGTATGCGCACACAGACGCGATCAGTGTAATTTTGGAGATTTATTATCGGGTTTTCGATTCGAATTTTTGGATTTTTTTTATGTCAAGTTATGTGAATTTGGAAGTTGTTTAAAAAATGACTTGTTGTTTGAAATTTGGTAAGTTGTGATTTTTTGAAAAATAAAAATTTTTGAATTCGTTAATGAGTAATTTCGAAATGGAAAATGATATGGATTTTAAAAATGCTAAGGATAATGAATATGATGAATTTGTTTTGAGTGGTCATTCGAATGTTGTTTTGTCAGAAGTTTGTGACAATAAATCGAGAATTGCATTCACTGGTTGAATGGATGATATTATAATTGTATGGAGTTTAGAAGATGGCAAACAGACTGATATATTAAATGGAAATTCAGAATCAATAACGAAATTAATCATCGAAACTAACTCATTCCTTGTAAGTGTGGATTTATGTGATATTGTAATCGCATGGAAATTAAATCTTGATCAAATCAAGTTTAATAAATTCAAATCAGTTGAAGGTTCAGAAATTATTGACTTTAAGTGGATAGTTTATCCAAATATGAATTTCTATATATTCGAACAATAAAACTGGAACAGACGCATGGAAATTTGGACACGAATCTCTATAAATCTGTCTTTATGCTTGCCGTTATCCCCGAACATGAGTTATTACTATATGAGGAATCAAGTCAAAGGCTTTTAGCTGATGCTTCGAAAGAATATGATGCTCAATACCAGAGCGAATTTATCAGAGCCAACATGTTCCTTTCGAAAATTAAACACTTACATAATTTACACAAGTCTAACAGCATTGATGAAGATTTTGGTTTCTTTAAGATGCCAATCAAATTATGTATACGGAAATTTGTTCAGAATAATCTAGAAAGGCTGTCTGTTCCAACCACAGAAAACAGAAGAGCCGAACCTCCAATTTTGAATGATACACCAGAAACTAATATGAACAACTAATAAGATCAACTACAATTAGCAATTTGGAAAGGATTAGCAAAATTATCAATGCCATCTGGATCATCAGCAAATAACTTAAATCTAGTTTTAAAAAGAGAGATGGCACTTTATGAAAGTGGAGGTGCTCTCAGTATTAATTTAAATATGGTGTATAATATTTTGTTAAATATTCCACCTACAAGTGTATGTTGGGTTATAAAGTTGGTGATAAATTTAAATGTTACTCTGACTCCAAGCGTGTCTTTGACTGATCCACAAATAGCACTTAACAACAAAAATCTTTATTGATAATCACAAATAAACTTTCACTTTAGACTAACAATCAATTCAACACTCTGATTGGTGACTATACAATGCTTATTACAACACTCGGTGAGGAATAGCACTTGCGTATAACACCGATTAAGATCACAAATTACTGATTGGTTTATCAACAGGGACTTTGAGCTGGTTGTTTTCTTTGACCTTATGAATTATGAGCTATAGAATGTTTTTAAATTATATTTCATTACAACTGTTGGTTCTTAGGGCGAGGTATTATTTAAATGTATTAAGGTCACTGATAGATTTTTCATCAATTTTTTCCTAAAAGCCTTCTTGAATATTTTATCTCTTACAATTCGTGTACCTTTGAAAACAATTATGTTGGTAATGTAGGATGTGGCTGAAAATCAATAGGTAGGTGAGCTCCACTACTAGTAATACTTATCATTCCATTTTCACTGTCAGGTTCATGATCGTCAATAGAGGGTTTAATTCATTTTATCATTATACATCTATTTCTTAGATTATTGTTCATCCTTCTTCATTATGGTCCTCATTATATGATGTTAGTCAAATGTTGTGTAAAAACTAATTTGATACCCGAACGAATGTGATTCTATAATTTTATTCTTATAGTGGGTTACAGGTAACCGAAACTATATCCCGTTATGCCGTTTCCGGCCTAACCCAGAATACAATGGCTTGGTTTACCATATTTCACACGTTGAATGATCAACGTTGTAACTGTGGTGAATGCTTGAATACTCGCAAAGGTGAACATACCTTTGTACACTATAATCGTCAAACATTCGAGTGGGTTTGGGGACTTCCTTTAGAAGGTCTATTTTCGACTTGTGTTGAAGTTCCTATTTTTATAAGTTTGATGAATTCGAGATGCACAGATAGATTGCATGCTAATTATAATTTATAACTACAAAATGCTACACGACAGTTCCATGCATATTCCACGCACTGTACAGTTTTTATGACTAACATTTACTATTACTACAAAGCGTCAGGTATTCCTATTGACGTTAAAAAAAACTTTTTGAATGACCTTAGAGATATGGTTCTTTACGTGATCACCGTCCGCACTTCCTCGTTTACCTGGCTTATATCGTTTGGTTGGAACTGCACCTCCGGGTTGCGATATCTGAATAGAGTTAGTCAAATAGTTGTCAAACTCACGTGGATTGAGTTAGGCCTCTAGCCGTTTTATTCTAATTTTTAGCGCTCTGATCTCCACCTGATCTTGGGCAACAGGTACTTGTAGTTGTTATATGTGATGTATCTTCTTCTTCATATATTCGGGTCGAAACCTGGAGTGCTCTATCCCCATGCACCAACCTTTCAATTTTTCGACTCGTAATCTGAAAGTCTTCATTGATGGGTTGCAGACTGCAACTTGCAGTGTATCGATATTTATCAACACCTGGACCACTTAAACTGCAACTATATTAATGATTAATATGATAAACGTACCTTTACAAACAACAGATAAAACATAAATAATTAAAATTTTGAATAATCAAGAAACGTTCTTAGAATTCCTAAGGAATAATAATCACTAAGTCGGGCATAACCGTGGACATCAAGATTGTTATTCGTGCACGTGCTTATCTTTCTGATCCATCCTGTCCATCTTAATCATGCTTCTGACATCATCCTTCAACCACTGCATCATACGCTAGTCATGAACTCAATCATTTCATATCATAGTAAATTTAAACCAGAGTTCAGGAACTAATTTATTTGTAAGAATATTAGTAAAAATTCTTCCAAATGTGTCATCGAACCATCTGCGTCTCGCACTCATCCTGAACCTGGTCACTGATCTCGTTGGCTTCTTCTGGGTCCCACGATCACGATGTCTGTGGGGAAATTCCACTAGATGTCACCGGGAGTCATGCAAATCTCAATCCAGCGCTATAAGTATCTCATTACATCGGCTTTCCAATTCTCGTTTCAACTATATTGTGCTTCGTTGTCCGTGTTGAGGATCTATTGTGCTCGAATATCCCGTTCAATATTTTTAAGGTTGACTATGGTATCACGCACCTCCTGTATTGCTCGGAATCTGGCTCACCATGTGTGGTTCAGCACAGGTCTGCTCTTGAGAACGACCATGCGTCTTACACATTGATCCGGATTTTCAATCTTCTAATTTTCAACCTTCAATCTTCAATTTTCAACCTTGTTCTGTTTCCAATCTCAGTTGCGAACATTTGTATGATTTTTTTGCAATACAATCATATAATTATTTAAATTCTCGCCATTCTTCTGTGTAATCCAAATAACACACTTTTACCTCACTTTCACTGCATTTTGTTCCAGCCATGACACATTGGTAAAACTCGTTTTTGTGTATGGTGGGAATAATTCCTGGAATTAACGTCGCCTTAGCCGGAACCATGATAAAGTAGCAACCCCATGTTATATGATAAGCATCATAATGAAATTTTACAACAATGATTTTGAAAAAATTTAAATTGATATTCCTAATTTATTGAGAAACGATTACAACATAGAATTTAACAAGGAAATTGACCAAAGAAACAAACGTAATAAATAAGTTAACTTCGCATTAGCCAGTATGATGATATACTAATCACCTCACAATATCTACTAAGCATTATTATAGGGTTGTCAGACATCTCGGTTGAGTGTGGTAAAAATCGGGCAACCCTAATTATTATTAAAATTATGATCATAGATGTGAAAATTTTAAATTAACATTCTTAATTTATTAGAAAACCACATCAACCAAACCATAAGGAATTGGACAGATGCTTATAACACATTTTTTCTGATCTTTTCTATTAAAGTACAGCATCAAATGAGGTAAAGCAAATTTCGAAAAATTTTATTAAATGGACAATGACCGAATTTAATTTAGAGCAGGGGTCGGCGACCTTTAAAGATTTAAGGGCCACATTCAACTTTTAGTTTAATAAAAGGGCGGCAAGTGTTAGATTTTAGATTTTAGAAGAAGGGAAGTGTAAAAAAATTCCTAATAAATTTTTATTACAGTCATTAGTAAAACAAGAAATATTAAAACTTTAAACTTTTAAAGTATGAGATATGAAACAAACATGATATGTATATATATATATATATATATATATATATATATATATATATATATATATATATATATATATATCCAAATAGAAGAATACAGATGTTCATCATTCAGCTGAAAAGAAAATTTATTCTTCCTAAAACTCATGGCAGAAAATTCTTGTTCACAAATATATGCGCTTCCAAATGCTATTATCATCTTCTTCGCGAAACTGATTAATCCCTCAAATTGTTTGGTAACCATCGATAAAATTGCTGGATATTTTCCAACATAAATGCACTCTTTGATGTTTCATTATGTTGCAATTGTAAAATTTACATTTGCAGTTCGTTTGGTACGTCATTGATATCGGCATTGAAATATTTCAAAAACATTCGTATTTCGTTGCGCTTTTTAAAAACTATAAAGCTTGTTAAAAATTCAGTTTGAAAATCTTCAAAACTCTATAGAAAAAACCCATTTTTGGAAATTATTTGAAAAAATATATATAATGACAATAATAATTTGATATTAATAATAATCACAAAGCTGCGACAATAAGGAAACCTAACAATTGAATGTGTGCGCAACACACTTGTATGTTGTATGCAGGACACACAGGCGATGCGGTTTCAAAATCGCCCTGGTCAAAGAAATCTTTTGATAAACTTAAAATTTTGCTCAATAGAATTATGTTGGTTATTCAAACATTAGGTTTGTTAAACTTTTTCAAATTTGATATTTTTAAAATATAATTTATACACTTGAAAAGTACTTGAAAGAATACTTCAAATTTATTAACTGAAAAATATTTCCATCTCTTTTTTATCAAATTTTTATTTTTATTTTTATTCATAATTTTTTATGTAATTTATAATTTTTTTTATAATCACTTCAATATATGATTCTTGTTTAAATATTTAATTTAAATTAATTATTCTTAGTAATAATTTGATTTATTCATTTAATAAATCCTACATGGAGGATAATTATATTCAGCCTTTGCTTACTGGTCAGTAATTAATTTGAAGTATATAGTTAAAATATAATAAATATATTTTTAAAGATTATTACCAAATCAGTATGGCGTACGCGTACTGGAAATCTGGGAAAACTTCTGACACGGCTGTTTTCGATTTGTATTTTCGTAAAAACCCATTCAAAGGCGAGTACACGATTTTCACTGGACTGGAAAATTGTTTGACTTTGATTAAGAAGTTCAAATATTCAGAAAACGGTTTGTCACAAAATATGTTGAAATTATAAAATTAAATCTGAAATATAATTATTCGTAATAATTATTTTAATTGAAAATTTTTTATATTATTTTTTAATTTTATTATTGCAATTATTATTTTTGTTGATTAATCTTATGGATATTTGTATTTATTAATCTCCCTCCCGATCTTGTATGTGAACCATATTCATATAATCTTATTTGCAATTTATTAAAAAGCTTGACTATGAATCAGTAAATATATCGATATTTTTGACTCATGCATTTTATTTGCTATTGATAAATATTATTCATTTTGAAATAAAAGTGAAATTCTTGAAGCATTTCCAAACTTTCAGAGGCTAAATACCGATATAATACAATAATTCTCATGGACACGGATATCTACAAATTAAAGTAAATTAATGTATTTTTTTTTAAAAATTAAGTAATATATTTTGATGAATCGACGATATTTGAGAAATGGAGGTAATATTTTAATATTAAACCAAATTATGTTAAATTAAGGCCCCAGTTGGGGCAATTTCTAAATTAATGGATTTTTAAAATTTGATAAATCATAATTTTTCTCAAGTATATACGTCGTATTTTATGTATATTATCAGTGGCGTACCAAGGATTTCTGGGGCCCTTGTGCAGATTTTGGGACGCACAAAATATTTGTCGAACGAAGTGATCCGAGGAACCAAACCATAGGCAGGCTTGGGGGAAGGTGGTTTACAACTATATCCAATATAGATTCCTAATAATATTAAATGTATAAACCGTCCAAACTGTGGTTGCTGTCTTAATAAAAACAAAACAAACGCCAAAGCGATGCTTGGTTTGATGACAATCGGGGAATTTATAATGCTCGAACGTATAAATTTTACTAATTTTTCGTCCTGGGCCCTTGTGCCGTGCACAACCTGCACAACCTATTGCTACGCCACTGTATATTATGATAGAAACAATTTCTTTACGCTGAAGATATAGTTCTAACCAAGATCTATAAGCAAAATTGAAATTTTTAAGTAAGGGCTTGTAAAATTATTTGTTAATTAATTCAAAAACTGGGGCAATTTGACTTTTAAACTCTATTGTTGGGGACATAGAGTATAACATGATGAGAAGCACTGTTTTAAGGCAATATATTAGGTTTAAATTTTTAGTAAAATAAAGTAAATTAATGTAATATTTTAAAAATAAGTAAATTAAAGTAATAATTTAAAATTTATGGTCAGATATTTTGAAAAACCAATGACCTCTGAGAATTCAAAATAAGTAAAGAAATTTTGAATCAGTGAAAAAAAAGCCACAGGGCTTTTTTTAACTGATGCATATAAATATAAAATAAATTAAAAAAAACTAGGGGCTCCGCCCCTGTTTGCTTCGCTTCACCAACCCCGTTAAAACGTCGTTTTATTATTAATTTTTATTTAAAATATAATAATAAATAAAAAAATCTCCAAAAGACGTAATGCGGTGTTATTTTTGATATCTTCATTACCGGTCTGATCTTCTATTAGATAATTCTTGAATTTTTCCCATAGAATATTTCCATCAATACCCTCAACTCCAATTAGCATATATCCAAAAAATGCCTTAATTACATTTTTTTATTAAAAAAAAAGAATAATAAAAAAACAAAAATAAAAAAAAAATCAATAAAAAAAAGAATAATAAAATAAAAAAAATAAAAAAAAATAATAATAATAAAAATAAATAAATAAAAAAATAAATAAAAAAAATTTTAAACAAATTAAAAAAAATAAAATCAAAATAAAATAAAGAAAAAATTTAAAAAAAAAAAAAAAATATAAATATAAAAAAAAGAATAATAAAATACAACAAAAATAAAAAAAATAAATAAAAAAAAATAAAAAAAAATAATAATAATAATAATAAAAAAAAGTAAATAAATAAAATAAAAATAATAAAATAAAAATAAAGTAAATAAATAAAATAAAAATAATAAAATAAAAATAAAGTAAAATTCAGATGGAGGGAACCCTTAGCTTTTTTATATATTTAAATTAAAAAAATCATTTAAATCATTATACTTTATTTAAATCCTTATAACATGAACTCGGAAAGTTTAGAAGAATCTATAGTTACAATGACCAAAGCAGAATTTCAAGAAAGTTACTAACACCGTAACATGCAATGCCTGGGCTCCTGTAGGTCCTCTCTTAAGCTTGATAAGTGCCGATGGTATGGCTTGGAGATGTTATTCCAACGAATGCACATCTTATAAATCGAGAAGATCTGTCAGAGACAATTCATTTTTCGAATCATTGGCAATGGAAACGAAGAAAGTACTTAAAGTGCTTATTCGTATATCAAATGGACAAACACGTTGTTCAATTCCCAGAGGCATACGGATATCTTTGCCAACGTATAGCAAAATAATTTCATTGCTTGTCGAAAGAATGACAACGTCTAACATACTTTTAAATAAGCTAAGGGGCCCAGGTACTGTTGTTCAAGTGGACGAAACCATGCTTAACTATTAATGTAAAAGTCATAAGAGTCGTTCACCTGAAAACAGGACAGATGCACTCTGTATTGGGGAATGCAACAGGGGCATCACAAAAGTGTGGGCACAGGTAATACCGGACAAACGTGCTGATACTATAATACCAATTATATGTGATAATGTTGTGGAAGGAAGTATAATCCATACTGACGACTGTCAGAAAACGGCTTCACACATCGAACTGTCTAATATTTGATTGTTATATACTTTATACTTTATATACTTTATATACCAACAATAATATCCCAACACATTCAATGAACTAATAATGAATCATTGTTAAATACTATTTCCTTAAGGTATCGTAATTTCCCTTAAAACATTGATATTTTACCAATGAAAACTTCATAAAACATAGTTACACCCCTTTAAACATCAATATCCAACCTACTATATCCCTTAATTTCCCTAAAGATTCCGTCCCCTCTTTTTATAATATATCAATTCAATCAATTAAATCCTCTTAAAACCAAAAGAAAATGTAAAGATTCTTCAAAAAATATGAATAAAAAAAAATAAAATAAATTTGTAAAATTATTAAATTATGTTTATTTTTAAATTTTTTTATAATTTTGACTGAACAAGCAAATGAAAATTTATATAGTTTTTTCGTTTCTATCTGATGACAGTAAACCTGACGAAATTTATAGTATTTATTAGCAAATCCGAGAGTTTAATACGTTAATAGATCCAAAAATTTCATAATTTTCATTGTATTAAAAATGTCAGATTTGGATTTACAAAATGTTTTCAATTTTTAAAATTCGAGTGAAATGTGCAGATTCGTTTCATATTTATTAATCTACAACTGAGTTCTTAACCTGGCCAATTAAATATTTCGTATTAAGGTCAGTGACCGAAGTTGAATGACGCATTGAAAAACAAAGGTGTGATTGAGAAATTTGGCTCAATTACCGAACCAATTTTAACAGTTAATGCAGTTAATTATGTTGTGATTACAATAAATCAGAATATTTTTCTCACAGATCTCTTTTTTTTCTGTTTGATCTCTTCGGATTTCCATAAACACATTCTTGGACATCTTTAACAGTCGATTCAATTGTATGTCTAACCCATGATACGTACTTTGTGACTTTTGAGCTCTAACCTCGTATCCATATTAGGTTCCATGGCAATTTGATTTATAACTGACAGGATTCGAACCAATAATTACAGATTGTATAAGTTGTAACTTTCGCTGATGTCATAAGTCAGCTTCACCAGACCTTACAATTTTCTTGAAATGAGACTTGTATATTGTTTATTAATAAGCTTTGGGAAATATAAAACGATTCACATGTTCCTGTCGACCCGGTCCCCGTGCTTGCGTAGGCCGTGCAATGATGTGATTGACCGTGAAATTACGTAAATCAGAATTTATTATTCATAGTTACCTAGATCCTGCCTTTACCACCAATACTGACCCCATTCAGGTGTCCGGTCTCAAATAGGACCGAATAATTTGTTTCGTCTTCTTTAATATGAAATATATGGTGCAATGTTATTGGTACTAAATTACGATGTTATTAAATGAGTTCAATCATGGGTATAATAATAATATTATTAACATTAATAAAATTATAATGGTGTAAAATCTTTTTTTATTATAAACATTACAAGCTTTGTGATACACAGTGCAAATACCAATAGTAGACTAGTTTCGAGCTTTTGGTTCTCATCAAAAATATACAGGAGACGCGAAGATTTCTCTTCGCACCAGGTAAGTATACAATATTGCTGATTCAACTCTATTGCATACTTTCTCTGGTACACTGGAAATCACATCACTTGCAAATTAGCTTGGTCACAGAAAAAATATCTGTAAACTTGTAAATATGGTGTATAAAAAATCATATTCACCTTTGGAGACACCGTCATACACAGAAACTGTTTACAAGTGCATCCGTGAACCTTTAGCATTTTTAATTTTACATTTTTAATTTTACAGCATTACAAGCTAAAATGCTGGGTATCACAAATCTTGTTTATGATATTAATAAAATTAATAATAATAATTTTTAATAATTGATAAAACATTTTAATCAAAATAAATAATAAAATAATAATTAAAATTTTTTAAAAATAATTAATAAAGTTTATTAGTAATATTAAAAATTAATAATGTTTAATAAAATAATTAATAAAAAAAAATAAAATTTATTAGAAATAATAATAAGAAGATGAAAAAGGAGAATAGATGATGAAGAAGAGTAATATTTTCATTTGAAAAAGAAATGGTGAATCCAGAAATACATTTCTATGTATGCATATTATTGTAATGAAGCTGATAGGAAAATCAAAAAATAGGAAGTCATTATTAAGAGTTCAATTTTGGTGTAATTGCGCTATTACTTTATAAACTGAATTGGAATTCATTTGGGCAATTTATTACCAGAAACGCTAGTATCAATATATGAATCACGCCGCAACGGATCATGAAAATCTGATCTAACGGAATATTTATCAATTATAGAGTGCATAAAAAGTTTGAAAATAACTATTAATTTCGCCTGGCATAATTCTGATTTCTTCTTCTACTTACTGTCAGCCCATATACTCTTTTTCTTACTAGAATTTTCTCCTGTCTAACTGGAACAGAATAAATAACTTTTTCCGACAATTTTTCCAGCCTTTCTTTTTAAACAAACATTGAATTCTTTGGGAAATAAATTTTCTCAGGTGCAATATATGTACAGAGGAATAGTTAGTAATGTCAATAGGGAACATGTATTGGAGTCCCCTTCCAAGAAATGAACAATACTGGTCGAATGAATGGATTAGGATAAACATAACATAAACTCGACAGATTCATTCAGACATTTAAGCTTAGGTAAATATTTATTTTAGACTGGTGTCAAACAAAGAATTCTTTATACATTTATTCAGCAATTCTAATTTATAATTAAAGTTTTTTCTCCTCTCTAGACATTGAATACCTTCGTAAAATTATGCCAGATGATGTGGACAGCAAATTTTTTGTATATCTTGAGGATTTGAATGCTAACGATATCACTCTGACTTCATTGCCCGAAGGTTCCGTGGTTTTTCCAAAAGTTCCTTTAATGATTGTCGAGGGGCCCCTGATTATCTGTCAATTACTAGAAACTGGGCTTTTGAATTTGGTTAACTTCTCCAGGTTGCTATGTCCATTGAAAGGTTTATATTTGAATTTATTTTTAACAGCTTAGTAGCAACTAATGCCGCTAGATTCAGACAAGCTGCTGGGGAAAATAAACAGTTACTGGAATTTGGATTGAGGCGGTCTCAAGGCCCAGATGGTGGGATGTCTGCCAGTAGGAATTGTTTCCTAGGAGGTATAATTAGTTTTTCATTTTTCTTTGCTATTCTTATTTTTTCTTCTCGCGAGAAATATTTCCTTATTAATTTCATTCGGACATTTCTTATTCATTTCAGGATTCAACGCGACCAGCAATGTCCTTGCAGGTAAAATATACAACATTCCAATCAAAGGTACTCATGCTCATGCATATGTTACATCATACAGTAAAATCAGCGAATTGAAATTATCGGTTTGTTTAATATTCATGTATTTATTGTTAATTTATCTACTAATTATTATTATTATTATTATTATTATTATTATTATTATTATTATTATTATTATTATTATTATTATTATTATTATTATTATTATTATTATTATTATTATTATTATTATTATTATTATTATTATTATTATTATTATTATTATTATTATTATTATTATTAATTAGTATTATAGTTTTTATAATTATTATTAATTAATTATTTTTTTGAATAATATTTTCAGCATTTTTATTGAATTTTACACGAAATTATTATAACGCATTTAGGTTAATTTTTTCTTAAATTATTGATATTCGTTGTGAAAGATGTCTCTAAATTTTCTCTATTTTTGAAAAATTAACTTTTTTGGACTGCCATTGGTCAGTTTTTGTGCTCAACCTTTGTGATGCCAGTCTGTTAATTGCGCATTTTCTTGTGTATATTTCTTGTTTATGTGAGATCTAACTATCGAGTGGCTCACAAACAGATTTCTGTTGTACAATTTGATAATCATTAATGGTCATTAATAACAATTTGATGATCATTAAAAATTTTATCATAAAATATGAGAAATTGTCGGAATTTCACAAAATTTCGAATCAATAATGTATTTATGTATGGTTTGAATAATTCGATTGTTGCCTATTATATCCTCTCTGCATGGCAGTGGAATTTTCTGTAAATCAGCACTGGGATTTTCGGTTGATGAGGTCTCATTTTACTCATTTTTCAGTCAGCACTCCTTTGCACAGTTGCTCACATTGAAGCAATAAGGAAATTTTTACTATTTTATTTATAATTTAAAATCATTTTAAAAATTATTATTTAATTTTTAATAAATGTAAAAAATAGAGAAAAATATAAAAAAAATTCATAAATAAATATTCTATATTTGTCCACTAAAATATGAACAAAATCATAAGGAAACGACTAAAAGCTAACCGAAAAGTCTTGTACAAAAAACAAAAATTATCCATTATATTCATTGAAATGAACTCCAAATTGGTAAATTAATATAAGCTATAGTTTCCAGTTTTCCACAAATACTGAGCTTCAGATCATGAAATTATGCCAAAAACATAAATTTACTTTGAAAAAACTTACATATTTGCTTGTGTGGAATAATTTGTGGTCAATCCTGATGTTAATTGTCGCGTCTATGAGCGCGTTGTTTTGAAGTTGTACATATCTATGTATCCGCACACAGACGCGGACAATGTATTTTTGATTTTTCAGTTTTTAATTATTAAGTGATTGATTTTTGAATTGGTAGTTTTGTTAAAAAAATATTTTTTGTAGGGAATTTTTGCAAAAAATAAAGGTTTTTATTGGTTTCTTTTAAAATAGTTATATAGGCTCGAAGATATGATGATTGAACAACTACTTTTTCTCTGAATTGTATATTATGTCAAGGTGAATATCCAATGGAAGCTGCGTGTCATTCTGGCAAAATTAAATAAAGACGCTTAAAAACAATGTCGAGTTTCTTGAATGTCAAGCATATTTTCTTTATTGGTTCTGATGAGATTTAATGCTTAGGAAGTTAAATGATTCATTAATTGTTTTTTATATATTGATTTTTGAAAAAAAGTGAAGATTATTTAAACAATGATTTTAATTTGATTTAGTTACAATTAATTTAATTTTAATTTAATTAATTTAATAATATATTTTAAGTTCAATTATTAAATTGATAAAAGTGGGAGTCAGAGGCACTACACCATACAGGTAAATATGTGTTTTTAAAGTTAATTTATGTTTTGGTAGAATTTTGCCAAAAATATTTGACTTTTATTACAAAAAATTTGAAGAATTAAAGATGCAATTAAAAAACCATCAAAACATGATTGCTTAATTTTTTAAATATCGTGCTTCTATGGTGACTAAATGCATTAAAAATTCTAAATACTAGTTTTAAAAATTAATTATTAAACAACTTAAAATTTACTATTAAAACTTATTATTACATCAAAAATTAACTTAAAAATAAATTAAATAAGAATAACTTATCCATTAGAAGAATTCCCATTATTTAGCCCATTATTTAATGTGTTGACTATTACTTATTGCACTTTGGTATTGTTGGGGCTCAACAGGAGAGGCACAAAAATGAGGTGAAAAATCAATAAAAACACCAAATTCACAATAAAAATTTAAAATACAAAATATTAATTAAAAATCAAAAAATTAAAAAATGAATATTTTCCGGGGAAAACTGGTATGGGCGGATGCTGAATAATGAGACGAGTTCAACTATAATAAAATAAAATCATTGGGGTTCCCTAGAAGGAATAAATTACGAAAAACAAAAATTAAAATAACTAATGGAGAACACGAGCTAATGGGAAACCCGAGCTAATGGAGAACCCGAGCTAATGGGAAACCCGAGACAATAGGAAACCCGAGAGATTTGAGAGAACATGAATTATCAATCAAATTAGGAAAGGCAATTAAATTAGCCGACTAAAATTAAATTGGAGTGAGCCGTCAAAGGAGACGGGCAAATTCCTCAAAGCGAATTAAAGCTACAAGAGGAAGCCCGGGAGAAGTTGAATCCAGACTAATTGGACAAAGTAAAATCAATTTCAAAATGGGTATAACAGCGACCGGCAAGAAAACAGAATTGACAGTTGATCGAAGAAAAAGAAAACAAGAAGTTTAGCGAGAGCGACAAAGAAAACGTTAAAGTTAGTAGCAATTGAAAAATTTAAATCGAACGTACCAGAAAGGGACATCTCCCTTTGGAAGATCTATCCCTGCGTGAGATTTGTAGATGTATTGAAAAGTGCAGACCAAAAAGGGTTGTATCAAGTGTGGTTGAATTAATAAAAGTGTAACCAAAAGTGTAACTGTATTAGTCTCAAATAAAGAATTTTGTGTTGGGTTGTTTATTTAATTTCGAAAAGAACACAAAGGAGTCAGACAGTAATACAGACTTGCACAAAATACCCAACAGTATGCATAGGTGAATCCACTTTATACATTTACTCCAGAAAGTCCAGACATAATTATTTACTGACTTAGCCGTGGTCTACAATTTTTCCCCATAGAATCCTAATAATAATATATTAACAACATGTTCTTGTTTATGTTATACATATTATAAAAGCATTTAAAAAGTGTAAATATCACATTTATATTTTACTTTTTTGTTTTCATCTGGTGAGCTGAACGTAAAATATTCCTATTAGCGTTAATAATTATGTATTGACATAATTAGGTAAAAGCATTATTTACAAACATTTTTACGTCTTCTGCAAATTGTATTCGCTGAACTTTTTTTGTCATATTAACAGTATGAATAACAATATATTTGGATCATTGAAACTGATCCATTCTTTGTTACAGACATTGAAAACATCAGATTCAAAGGCAGCTGTTGATTTTGTTGAATTG
Organism: Schmidtea polychroa; assembly: GCA_959609185.1. Classification (NCBI taxonomy): domain Eukaryota; kingdom Metazoa; phylum Platyhelminthes; order Tricladida; family Dugesiidae; genus Schmidtea; species Schmidtea polychroa. Next base: position 223,420 of record CAUHTR010007978.1, read on the forward strand.
TGCAAGAACTGGCACAAGAAAGCTACTGATATCCTTGCAGTTTTACCGGATCAAACCAATGAAGGAGAATTTGCCTCATTTATCAGTTATGCTCTTGCATTCCCCAGTACATTTTTGTGCCTTGTGGACACGTACGATGTTATCAAGTTAGTGCTCGATTTTGCAGTGATTATATTTTATTCTTTAATCCATCTATTTGCTCGGCGTAGTGAAAAGGTTCTAAATTATATTTTAATTATTACAGATTTTAACTTTGATGATTCGAATTGTTTATCAAATCAATTTATTAATTATATAATACATTTGATCTTTTGTCAAAATGAAAATAAATGAAATTTCAAAAAACAATAAAAATAAGAATTTTTAACAAGTTGACTGCCACTTCACCCATATATGATCTTAAACTATTTTAGAACTCTGTAACCTAAATGTGGGAGATATTATATGTTATTTCCCACATCTATTTCTCCTGGTTGACAGTTTGGTATATGATTGGCGGCCTCCAGATTAAAATAAACGATGAAAGAACTCTAATTTCGTTTATTAAAGAATAGCTTACAGACAAAAAAAATATTGAACTCTACCATTATATAATACCTTATTACTAAACAATTCCATGTTACTGACAATTAAAGCTGCAGAAATAAGTACCTTTATAAGTACAAAAGTAAATGCAAAAATAAAATTACTATAAATTTCACTATAAATTTTTATTTTATTTACCATGGCAATTAGCGAAACATCTAAGGCACATGTATGGGCCCCATATATGGGTGACATGGCCCCTAATCAGTGCCGGATTAACCATTAGGCTAAGTAGGCTTAAGCCTAGGGCCTACAAATCTAGGGGGCCTGCTTTTGAGATGTTTGAAATTAATAATTAAATTTTATGTTAAAAATTATACACTATTGACTATTGAGCATTCGAACACTCTAACTCACTTAGAGTGTTGGTTTTTTTTTGCGCTAATTATTGTTTTGTCTATCTATTTTTTGTTCTTTTGTTCAACTATACATCTCTATTTATATTAATTTAAAGATACTAATTCTATTTATAGTAATTATTTATTTACTATTTTTACTACCTATTTTTGATTAAATACTATTTTCTAAGTATAGTAATTTTTATTTACTATTTATACTCTATTTTTTATTATAGTAATTATTAATGATTTATTTATATATTTTTTAGTCTGTATATTTTAAAATGTATATTATGTGGCTTTGTATATTTTTTCTTATTTAATTTTAGATACTAATTTAGCATGAGCAAGAAATTTGATAGTGGCGCTTGCAAGCGCAAGAGAAAGCGACTTCAAGAGCTTGAGGTAAAGAACATCACACCAATCACTGCTTACATGTATGCATCAACTAGTAATACTCAACATCAACTGGAAGAAAATCTCACTGAAACGGTACACCCAGCTGTATGTGAGGAAACAGCCATTGCACAAACTCAAAATGAAAATACGGAACTAATTCAAGAGCCACTTACTGAACACGAAGATAAAAACGAGACACAAGGAAATTTATCTACTGTAACAGACATTGGCTTGTGGTCGGATTTATCACAAAATGACGTATCATATTGGATAAAGAAAGGCCCCTCTCAAGTTCAGCATCATTGTGGACCATTTTTAAATTCTAAGCGAGTTTATACGAATCAGTCCAGGTTTTGTACAAAATCTATTTTTTATTCAACAAAAGCCAATGGAGAAAAATATACCCTAGAATGGCTTGTGTATTCTCCTTCAAAAGGCCGAGTGTTTTGCTTTCTTTGTAAACTCTTTCCCAAGATTGCATCTTTAACAGGATATAATGATTTGAAAAACCTTAGTATCATTCAAAAGCACGAAAATTCGGAAAATCATATAAATTCTATGTTAACATACTTAACAAGATCAAAAGGGAAAACTTTAACTTCAAACCTAGAGGAAAAGATAAGAAAAGAGCAGCAGTACTGGTGTTACGTTATAGAGAAAGTTTTCGCTGTAATATGCACTGTTGCAAAGCGAGGCTTACCTTTTAGAGGAAAAAATGAAAAAATTGGAAATCCAAATAACAGCAATTTCTTTGGTATTTTAGAACTAATTGCAAAATTCGATCCATTTTTAAAGGATCATATCGATTGTTATGGAAATTCTGGAACAGGAAATCATTCCTATCTGTCGAAAACTATATGTGAGGAAATTATTGAACTCATGGCAAAAAAAAGTCAAAGACGCAATTGTGACAGAAGTGAAAAAGGCTGGATATTTTAGCTTTTCAGTAGATTCCACTCCCGACATTTCACATATTGACCAGTTGACTTTAATCATTAGATATGTGTCACCTGCTGACGGTTTGCCAACTGAAAGATTTTTTACTCTTCTTTAGCTAAAAGATCACTCAGAGGAAAGCATGGCTGATTTGGTATTTAACTATATCACTACTGACCTTGAAATTGATTTCAGAAAATGCAGAGGGCAGTCATACGACAATGCAGCCAACATGGCTGCTAGGTACAATGGTATGCAGCAAAAAATTATCGAAAAAAACAAATTTGCAAGATTTTTACCATGCGCAGGTCACTCTCTAAATTTAGTAGGTCGTTCAGCTGTTGATTGTTGTCTTGATGCAGTTAATTTTTTTGGCGTTGTCAATGAAGTTTACATCTTTTTTTCGTCTTCCACAAAAAGATGGGAAGTTCTAAAATCGCATTTGAAACCTCATTCTAAAGAGCCAAAATACTTATCGGACACTAGGTGGGAGGCACACGCAAGAGCTACAGAAGCTATTTTTAAAAGCAATAACAGATGCACTCAGTCATTTACATACAGACATTAATTTAAAAGGTGATACTAGATTGAGAGCTGGCAATCTTTTAACGAAAATGGAAGAATTTGAATTCGCGTTAATGCTCCATTTTTGGAACCGAGTATTGAGACATTTTTACAGAGTAAATAAAATTCTTCAAAACCCTAATAGTAGTTGTGCAAATTTGTACAGATCACTCCTCGATATTTTACGTGAAATTAGAGAAGATTTTGATGCACTTGAGCAACAAGCAAAAAACATGTTACCAAATACTGAATATAAAGCTGCCAAAAGAATAAAGAGAAGTAAAAAGCAAGAGACTCACGAAAGTTCACTGATGCAGATGCATTAAACAAACTCTCTTCAAGAGATAAATTTAGAATTAAATAATTTATTCCTATATTAGATGCGCTGGAATCAAATTTAAGAAGAAGAGCTTCTGTTTATGATAATATAATGAAAATATTTTCCTTTCTTGCCGATCTTGAATTATCAAAGATAGAAATTCAACGAGGCGTTGAACTGCTAATGGAAGAGTACCCAAAAGATGTCGACCAAAATCTTAGCGAAGAACTATTACATTTCCATACATACGTGAGACTAACGCTTAAGCCTTCAAAAAATTCCACTTTGTCACATACAGCCTTGTATAAAATAATATTCAAAGAAAATATTCAAGTGGCCTTCCCCAACATGGAATCAATCTTGCGGCTGTTTCTCAGCATTATAGTCACTAACTGTTCTGGAGAAAGGTCATTTTCAAGACTTAAAGATATCAAAAATGAACTAAGAAGCACAATAACCCAGAAGAGGTTGTCTTCCCTAAGTATTTTATGCATCGAAAATGAGACCTTCAGAAAAATAAATTTCGATGAACTTTTAGAAGATTTTTGTTTGAATAAAATTAGGAAGAAATTCTTTTAAACTACTTTTTTTATAAATGTATATATCGGCCTACCCTAACATGAATTGAATCAGTTCTTCAAATTTGTATAATATTTGTATAAACATAAAATATAATACGATATACAATTTGATCTTTTCTTCTCTGTGATATGGATTTTGTTTTAATTAAGTTTGATTTTGTATACTATTAGTATAGAATTTAATTTTATAGAAAATATGGTAACGTTAACATGCGTATTTTTCTTTTTTGTAGTCAAACAATTTTTATTATAATGTTTCTTTGTTAATGTTGAGATTTATTAAATGTTGTAATTGCCACATCTGGTGTTGAGAATATAAATAAATTATTTTATTATCCTTACCACATTTTTTTATTAGGCTTAGTTAATTAATGCATTAATTTATCATAAATCACAATAATAATTATAATATAAATATTACTACGACTATTATTCAAAAAATAAAACTTATTGGCAGCAGTTCGAAGTAGCAGCAAATAGACTTTCAAATTATAAGTTAGTTTGCATGTCTTAACTTCTGGAGGATACTAAGCCTATATATGTTCATTATCCTTCAAGTAAGTAAAAATGTAACTCATAAATAAATTTCACATACTGTAGACATAATATTTTTAATTGTTTCATAAGCGATTCATATATTCAACTTTACTAATAGTCTAATTCAATCGTGCTTAAAAAGGGGTCCAAAAAATTTCTTACCTGCGGCCCTTATGTGCTTTGCATGGAAAGGGAATATATGTCTAGGTGGGTCCTCGTACCTAGATTAGCCGAGAGCCTCTCTTCACCCTAATCCGGCCCTGCCCTGATGATGAGTGCTGCACAATATTTAAAATATTCGTAATTTCTAACTTTTCATTTTTAACAAATTTAATTAGTATCAAAACACTTTTTAATCAACCTTGATTTAGAAAATACCTCAAACAAAAAAAATTTTTTGGCAGGCAGTCAACGTGTATAGATTTAATTTGTTTTTTTCAATAGAATGTAATTTAAAAAAAAACAAATTATATTTTAATTTTTTTGATATATGAAATTACTTTTCAATAATCACGAATTCCCTGGAATGAGGAATCATTAAATTATAATGGATCCCAGGATTGCAAGTCCTACTTATGACATCCATAAACGACGGGTTTACAACGTCTTTGTAAAATGAGTTCATTATTTATTGTGACATATTTGCAAAAGGAAATATCACGGTCAATTCTTAATCCTACTTCATTAAAAAATCTTTATTGAGTTTTTAAAATTTTCTTTAACTTCATATAAAGTAAATTTTTTCGATATTGTAAAAAAATAATTTAAAATAAGTAACTTTTTTTAAGAAAAAATTATAAATTTTGAGAGCGCTCTTGACCTGATATTTAAACTTCGAATAATTATCTAAACATTCATAATGACAAGACAATAATTTGTATTTATTTACCTTGATATCTCCCGTGGACAAAGGTCAAATAACCGATGTTAATTACTGATCAAAGTTCCCAATTTATTGCACCAATATTGTTCTCATTCTGATTTTCAGATCTGGAATTCCAAACTTCATCTCCGTATCTCTTGCATTGCACGAATGTGGATACGAAGCTGTCGGTGTCAGAATCGACAGTGGAGATTTGGCATATTTATCAAACGAAATCCGGAAAAGGTTCCAAATTATATCAACCGAGTAAAACATATTCTTAATTCTCTAATAGAATTTAACAGAGAATTAGATTGGATTTGCCGTGGTTTCGTTCATTGATGATTGTGGCGAGTAACGACATAAACGAAGACACCCTTCATTCTCTCAATCAACAGGTATGATGTTTTGTTCGTTATTCTTGATTATCTCGCGTCTTCTTCCTATTAGTCAACTCATTGTCAGGTCAGTCTATTCTCAATTACTTCCTGACTCGTTCCATTCTGGAATTCGTATTTCCTGAAGTTTATTAGCCTAATATTTATGTGTGTGCGTGCCTGTGTCAATATATCTCCATATATTCCTCTTCCATATGCGTAATAATTCGTACCTACATTATGCTTATTATTCGATATAGTGCATGAAATTCATTAAAATGTCCATAGATTAGAATTCGCAATTACTAGTAATCGTATTTTAATATTGAATTTTACTGTAAAAATGGCGGCCTTTTGCACGCGACAGTGCTAATTTTTCCTTGGCAGACGATAGAATTTTATTTTATTTTTATAAAATTTGGATAAATCGTCTTATTAACCTTTTTGGTAAGGATGGAAATATTCTCACACACATGTATAGCGAAGCAAATCAAAACCAATTATAACGCCACTCAGCTCGCATAGAATAATGTATGTTTTAACATTTTTCTTTTCCCAGTTTTCCCTTTTTTATTTTTTCCCAATTATTGCGTTATTCTTTTTCAAATTCTCCTTTTTAACAAAATTTTTTTTTCTCTATTTTTCCAATTTTCTTTTTTATAATAACGATTTAATTTTAAGAAAGCACCACTCAAACATTCGTTTTCGATATATTTCTGCAGGTTTCCTGTCATCATCAGGTAGGATAGAATAACTGTAGAAATTATAAATTTTTGAATAAATTTATTATATTATTATATCATATTTTTAATAAAAATATTTTATTCTTTAAAAATATTATAAAAATTATAATTTAAATAATAAATAATTTTTTAAATTGTAGGAATTAGAAGAAAAATTTTGAAATTTAAAATTATTCAATTTAATAATTTAATAATAAGAAAGCACCAATCAAACATTGATTTCATTATATGTTTTGACAGTTTCCCTGTCATCATCAGGTAGGATAACTATAGAAATTAAGGATTTTTAAACAAATTGTATTGTATTAAATTAATAGTATTAAATATTTATTATATAAATTTTTTTTAATAAATACATTTCATAAAAACATTTTAATAAAATTTCTTCAAAAGAGCTTGAAGACTATAAATCAGTATCGATGTTTTTGATATTCACGAATTTTCGGCACTACCTTTTTCAAGTGAAAAAATATATTAATTTTTAAATTTTAAATATTGAAATTGAATTTATTAATTTAATAATTATTTGATTTAACAACAACAATCCATATATACAATATACAAAAAATTATTAAAAAACATTTAATTCTGCAGATTAATTTTTCGGATTCAATTACTTTATCAATAACGCTTCACACATTACACGCTCCTAATAATTATTGAAATTTTTTAATAAAATTTTAAAATCATCCTTTAAATCCCTTATTGTGCTCACTAATATTGGTCAATGACTTCGGTCTATAATGCTCTGGAGCTCGAATACAGAGATGTCAGGAATTTTCTCCAATTTATGTGGTATTACACCAATTACATGTAAATTGATAAACGAGATCAGAACACAATCCAACCGGAGTTTTATGCTTACTGATAAACATTTTGCGTACTTTACATGAATTTAATGCAATCTTATAATTTAAATTCCACAACTACTATATTTCTTGTATAATCTGTAAAACCTTCACAATTTTAGTTAGGCCATCCTTACAGGCTATTTAATTTACTTAACTCATCAAACTCACCTACACCAACAAAATCACACCCAGATTTTCTCCAACATGGATCCTTAGGATTTTTACTTAATTTATCAACGGTCTCTTTTACCATAATTAAAAAGGATTATGAATAACCATTCTTCATTAAAAATTCAAACAATTTATCAACACTTTACTGAATTTACAAAAGTCGATAAATCAATCCCTTCACCATATTTATTTTATACTTGAATTCTCAAATACTTTCGAACGGAGTATAGAAGTACAGTGAGATAGAAATTTGTTTCTTTTTTAAACCATTGTGTCCTACTAATGCTTAGGATCCTCTTCTTTTATATACCAACACAGATTTATGTGGGCTTTCAAATGGTACTATTTGTGAAACAATATGATGTTTTAATACTAAGAATCTAAAAACTTTGGAAACATTTTACATTTCTATGATTTTGTTTCGTATGTTTCTTGTATATTTCTTTTTTTGTATAATATTTTATACTCCTCTAATAAAATTAATTTAAAATATAATAAAATGTTTTTCCTTTTTTTTCTTTTCGTTTTTTATTATTTATTTCTGTCCGTATTTATTACATTAATAACTTCATTTAAGAGTTTAATAAAAAAATTACTTATAATTCTTCCTTATTTATAAAATAATCATTAATTTTGCACCACCTTTTTGCCATGTTGATTATCACATTCTGTATTTTACTTCCAAAAATCATTAATTGAATCAAGTGTTTTTCAAATCACAGCTTCTTGAACGTTTTTAAAGAAAGAAGAGCTTCTTAAAATTCAAATAATTCATCTTTTTTTCTTTTTCTTATTCTTTTTCATCATTTTCTTCATCTTTATCTTCTTTTTCATTTTATCTTCATCTATTTTATTATTATTATTATTATTATTATTATTATTATTATTATTATTATTATTATTATTATTATTATTATTATTATTATTATTATTATTATTATTATTATTATTATTATTATTATTATTATTATTATTATTATTATTATTATTATTATTATTATTATTATTATTATTATTATAAGATAACGCCAATCAAACATTCTTTTCACGATTAATTTCGACAGTTTTCCCTGTCATCATCAGGTGGGATATAATAACTCATTAAATTAAGGATTTTAAACAAATTTAATTATATATAAAAAGGTTTTTTAATTTTATAAAAAAATATATTATTTTTTGAAAATTTTAACATTTAAAATATAATTTAATAATTTAAAAATTTTTTTATTAATTATTTAATTTAACACAACAATCAATACATACAATACACAAAAGCTTATTTAACAACACTCAACACACAAGTATTTACTGCATTCTGCACATTAATTTTCGGATTCAATGATTTTATCAACAACGCCTCACAAATACGCCTCACAAATACGCCTCCCAATAATTATCGAAATTTTTTAATAAAATTTTAAAATCAGACATACCTATTTTAATCTTACAGCCCTTATTGTGTTCACCAATATGGGTCAAAGCCTTCGGTCTACAATGTTCTCGAGCTCGAATACAGAGATGACGGGAAGTCTCTCCAATGTATGTGGCATTACACCCATTACATGTAAACTGATAAACGAGATCGGAACACAATTCAACCGGAGTTTTTGACTTATTAATAAACATATTGCTTACTTTCCATGAAGTTGACACTATCCTATAGTTTAAATTCCCTAACTGCTTTCTTATCTTCACTTTATAATCCTTAAAACCTTCTGAGTACGGCAATACTAACACAAATTTAGGCTCATCATCCTTGCTCACTCTATTTAATTTATTTAACTCATCAGACTCATACACCTCAACAAAATCACACCCAGATTTTAACTCATCAGACTCACACATCTCAACAAGATCACACGCAGATTTTCTCAAACATGGATCCTTAGGATTTTTAATAAATTTGTCAACAGTCTCTTTCACCATCATTACTAAAAGGGTTTGATTTATCGTGCATGGTCTTTGTCTTCTACTTTTAAAAATTCAGTAAAAAGTGTTGAGATATTGGTTGAATTGTTAATGAAGAACGGTTATTCAAAATCCTTTTTAGTAATTATGGTGAAAGAGACTGTTGACAAAATTTATTAAAAATCCTAAGGATCCATGTTTGAGAAAATCTTTTTTAAGTTATTAAATTAAATTTTAAATCTTAAAATTTTCAAAAAATAATATATTTTTTTATAAAATGAAAAAACCTTTTTATATATAATTAAATTTGTTTAAAATCCTTAATTTAATGAGTTATTATATCCCACCTGATGATGACAGGAAAACTGGCGAAATTAATCGTGAAAAGAATGTTTGATTGGCGTTATCTTATAATTAAATCATTGCCATGTATGTTTAACTATTTATTATTATTATTATTATTATTCTTTCATTAAATACATTATTTGCAGCAAAAGGCTTAAATTATCATTTTATTGTTTTATTATTATTATTATTATTATTATTATTATTATTATTATTATTATTATTATTATTATTATTATAATTATTATTTATTATTATTATTATTATTATTATTATTATTATTATTATTATTATTATTATTATTATTATTATTATTATTATTATTATTATTATTATTATTATTATTGATATTATTATTATTAATATTATAATTATTATAATATTTTATCTGTAATTTCTTTGCGCCTTTTCATACTATTTCAATCTCTCTCTGTTTCCATATTCCTATGTGCATTTATATTTAGGGTCATTCAATTGATTCATTCGGTATTGGGACTCATTTGGTAACTTGTCAGAAGCAACCCGCTTTAGGATGTGTTTATAAGTTGGTGGAAATCAACGGGCACGCAACAATAAAGTTAAGTGAAGACATTGACAAGATGACGATCCCTGGTAAAAAGGCCATTTACCGATTATTCGGCAAAGATGGTTAGAGTACTGCATATCGTTTGAATTGAATTATCTCGATCAGGTCTCGCATTAACGGATTACCTCACTCGCAGCAACGAGGACATGCCTAACAAGAACACTAGATTACTATGTCGACATCCGTCCGATGCGTCGAAGCGCGCCTATGTAAACCCGTCATCAGTTGAAGTGATTCACAAAGTCTACTGGAAGAATGGTCAGGTATTTCTATTTGGCTTTCATTGAAATGCTTTTCCTGATTATTGGGGGCTACTGTGAGCCTTTTATTGGGCGTTTCTGATTTCAAGAGTTTACTCAGGGATACTTTCGTGACATTTATATTAGTCCAATAATCATTAATAAATCATTCAATAATCAAGCAATAAATTATGATAATTAGTAAATCGATAGCGAATCAATAATGTAAAATCAAAAATTATCTATGAATTATTTATTTATTTATTATTATTATTCAAAAATTAATCAATTAAAATTTCATAATGAATCAATATTAATTGTTATCAATATATCGATTATTAATTAATTGATAAAACAGTTGTAATTTATCAATTACTAATCTATAATTAGTCGATATTTAATTAATAAATATTAATAGAAAATTCTCCATAAATTATAACTGATCACAAATTATATATAATAATTAAGTAATCAATAAATGAAATCAATAATTAATCGATATTGAGTTAATAATTAATTATTAGTAAATAATTTGTCAATAAATAATTAAAAATTAATCAAAAATTATTTGATTATATAATTCAATTTTTGATCGTTATTTTTCGATATTAAATTATTAATTAATCAATAATAAGTATTAAAATGTTATTTTGCTATTAATTCAGTTATTTAAATGGAAAAAATTTCTTTCAGCAACTCGTGGAAATTCCGTCTCTATTGGAAATGAAAGACCATGCCAGGTGTTCACTGTTATCGATCCGGCCTGATCATAAGCGGGCCCTGAATCCGACCCCATACAAAGTATCTGTTTCATCGAATTTGTATGATTTTACTCAGGAAATGTGGTTGAAATCGGCGCCGATTGGCGAGTTGTTCTGACTCATTTTGAACCACCCCTCTCGTAGCCATAGCTGTTAGAGTATATCTACCAATTATTGTTTCAATCTAGTCTTGATAGTTTATTTTATATGCTCTGATAATGTTGAAGTCATTTCAAAACATATAAACAAAATCCTTTATAATTTATATTAAGATATCTTATTTAAACAAATATATAATATTTATTGATTAAATTAATGATTACGCAGTTGCCATTTATATTTTTATGATTTAATCGATAATCAATAATAATTTCATTTTTTGTTTTAATAAATAATTTCAAATTATTGTTTTAATTATCGATTGTATTATGACCATTTTGTTTGAATATATTCCCCGCCATTTTTAAATGTTATAATTCATATTTATCAATAATTACGAAATAAATTTTGTTTCAATCGATAATTGTATAATAATTTTAAATTTTGTTGATCACATTATGGATATTTCTAGTTTTGTACAATGCCGCTATTGTTTTCAAATTTCGCAAAGTTATTAAATAATTGATCAGTGTATAGGCAAAATTTAGTTCTCAAGATCGATTGATCGGAAATATATATTTTTTGATACCCAATTATTTATAGGAAATAAAGATATTTTTCAAATTTCCTTTCAAAAGGAACTCAAGACTGTGTAACCCATGATCATAACAACAAATGATCATAATTAATTGATGGTTAACAGCTCTTTTTAATGACCATCAAATTCTGAATAAAATGCCTAGAAAGTCAAACAATCTGTCAACTAAACACAATCGAGTCCGCATTAGTCGAATCGAGCTATTTACAATTTTGATATGCCGTTGTGTTTTCAAAAGACGGGCTTGTCGGTAAAATTAAATATTATCAATTATTGATCTGACTCCAAAGTGGGCCTCAGACAATATAAATTTTGTTGATTTACATAATTGAATTCCAATTTACAGTGAAACAAAAAATAATCTGTTACAATGACAACTTGAGTGCTCGTTTCAACCCTTCTAGAAGAATAGCACGTTTCAATATAACTTAGAACTTACAGCCACTTGACTACTGTTTATGGTTTCAATGATCGGTAAATTTTATCTAGTTGCTTCCTTGACTTTGATTAGAATTTATTCAATAACTTTAACTTCTTACATCGCTTCTCCGGTAGTTTTACATTGGGTTTCGTTTTAATTTTATTTTTTTCGTTTACAATTTCCATAAAAGTAAAAAGTTGATGGTTACGCGTCCCTATCCTTATCTGTGGCACAGTGTATTTTAACAGTCTAAATATGACTGGTACCCAATTTCCGTTCCCTGGAATTTAACTCCATTAGTCCTCAACAGGGGTGTCGAGTCGTAAAAAAAAGTACCAACTCTGACTCCGACTCCAACCATTGAAATTTTCAGAGTACGACTCCGACTCCGACTCCTAAGATAAACGAATATGGACATATTTATAAGCATGGTATCAATTAATAATTAATAGAAATGAATCAATATTTATTTATTTTTATTAAATCTTTTAATAATAAACAAAGCTTTATAAAATAACAAAATTTTAAAAAAATTGATCTGCATTATTTGTCCTTAGAAATAAAATAGCTTCAATAATATTTGGCTTCATTGATGCTTTCAAATCGAATCTGATGATTCTGAGTGCAGAAAATTACCGTTCTGCGGAGACGTGTGTCGTCAGCAATGCCATCGCGGTCAGAGCAGCCTCTTGAATTGCATCGTTTGCTGCTAAATTTGAAGAACGGTCAAATTTCTCTACATCTTTTAAAACTTGGTAAAAGACTATTTGAAATTTATCTAAGACTGTTGTAGTTTCTCCGCTACTATTTAACCCTAAGCAACGACGCTTGGACTGCTCTTGCTCGTCCAAATATTTTTCAAAATCATCTTTTACAACGGCCCCAGGAATTAGATTTGATGAAGATGAAAATATATCAATAGGTTGTTCATCATGCAAACCTATGCCTTTGATTCAAATAGCTTATTCATACAAAGCATCTTCAGCTTTAATTTCTCCGGTAAGTAACATAGGATCATAGGATCAACGTAGATACCCGCTAGTAAGATGTCATTGTCTAGGAGAGTACTTTCTCTGCGTATCATTGAATTTTTAATTTCATTAGCTATTTTACAATTAGATTTAGAAAATTGGAAAATAAGATTACACCATTTTTTATAAATTTTTTTTTGCTGTTTGTAGTTTTTGTGGCGATATAAGGTTCATGAAGAAGACATTCTAGTTTTTTTACTTCTTCCCATTGCGTATCAGTCAATGGTACGGCTAGGTTTGCCATGTCAGTAAGAAAAGGTTTTAATTCAATGATACGCTCAATCATCAAATAAGTACTGCCCCAGCGCGTAGCTTGATCTAAAATGGCCCCTTTTTCCAGCACGGCATCAAGTTTCCTCACCATTATCATCAACAATGACTGAGAAATATTCTAAAAACTAATTTTATCCTGAATATTGTTCAAATTTAAATTGACCACAAACCTTTTTTGTTAACTGGATCAATAACCACTTTTAACGCACTAAATAATTTAAATTATAGCACACTTTTATTATTTATTTTATTTACACTTGTTTTGTACGATCAACTTACGCTCATCAAATGAATTGAAATCTACTTATTGATATAGTAATTTGGAAAATATTGCATCGCCAATTTTGAAGAATATTTTTTTTACAAATTTGTCAAAAATTCTTTAAATTCCTTAAAAAATATTATGCGATAATTTAAAAAATTTTTTTGCCAAATATATGAAAAATTCTTTGAATTTAAAATATTTTGTACATGCAAGTGCAATACCGAAAAATTTTACTATTGAAGTCCGAGTCATGATTTTGTTTAGTGACTCCGAGTCCACAGCCTGGTCCTCAAAGATGGCTTATCACCTAAAAGATTGTAATATTTTACGTGTAAGACAACCCATTCACTACAACCTACCCCTTACTATCATCTTTAAATTTTCCTATAACTGAATCCAAACTCTTTCAATATAAGGGCTGAGTAGGATCGTGATTCCAAAAGTCTCAAAGGTTGTCTCTAATCATTGTCCGCAAAATAGTGTCAAGCTTGCAGTGATTAATCTCAAGTTAAAAAGAGTGTGTGTCGCCTGCAGCAATATTTATCTCACAATTAAATCCATCCATATATTTCACCAAAATAAAAAAATAAATAAAATAAATAATAATAATAATAATAATAATAATAATAATAATAATAATAATAATAATAATAAATAACGTCAGTAATTAAAATAAAATATTAATAAACTAATTAATTAATTAATTAAATGTAATAAATTAAAAATTAACTAAAGTAAGTAATTAAAATAAAACATAATAAAATGATTAATTAATAAAATTAAAAAGAAAAAATTAAAAAGAAGTAATTAAATAAAATGTTAATTTAAAAAATAAATGATTTAATTGGCCTATATTTGATCTGGACATATTTCATGATATTGTGATGACCTTGAAAGTTGGTTGGAGTCCTTACTATTTACTACTTGAAACATTGTTTCTTCATACAAAATAAGCTTTACCATTGTCTGTAATTTCGAAGCCAATAAAGTTGGGTTATAGAAACCCATGGGATTAAACACAAATATCTTACCAGGTTTCATACATATCGCAATCCAATGTTTCATGGCGAAATGAGATGATTGATTGACAATTATGGCTTGAATATTATCAAATATGGAATTTTATCTAGAGGAAAAACTCCAATAAATTCTTGTCCTAGTATTTGTTTTCCAATTCGATAGACCTGAACAGAACTACATCAATAAATTTAATAATATATGAAAAACTTTTCCATGACAACTTTATCATAATTTCTTTATATATTTATACCAACACTGTTCTGTTTGCTGTAATTTGCATCCCATTTTCAAATACTCCATATATTATAACATACACCAGTTCATCAATAGTTATTGCAAACTTTATATCTTAATTGACTGATTTAAATCAAAATCGGGGGCCAAAACAATTGTTAAAATGGATATTTGATTTTGAATTCTTCTAGAGTTATAACATAATTCGTTTTTATCCAAACAACCCATATTTCTCACTATAAATGGCACATTAATTATCATTATCAAAATCTTGAATGTAGTCTTCTATATAATCAGTATTTTTCGATAAAGTTAAAGATATTACTCCAAAAAAGTTTGAATATTGAACTTGAAACAGTATATTTTACTTCCCACTTTCTTCTTTCATCATCTTTTGCAGCAATACACATGGGAGTAAAAGATGTACTTTTAGTATCAGAATTAATTTGCATTTATTAGTTTCTATTATTGTTTTGTAAATGTGGGTATTGTTACCGCCTTCAATCTTGATATTATTAAATACGAAAACTGTATCTTTAAAAAGTGTACGAAACTGGAAGTTGCTTGACATCATAGCATGCACTAATTTTACCAATTCTAACATGACCACCGACTTTATTTTTTGGTTTTTATTAATTTTTTCTGCTTTTTTAGAAAGCCATATAACCGAAATTTTAGATAAGAAATCAACCGGTGTCAACCCATTCATACTTCGATGTGATGAATAATTATAACTATGAATAAATAACAGCAAAGATAGACAATCTGGCTATAAGATTTATTGACTCGCTCCAGTTCGGCTGTTAGCATTTTAACAGAGATGCCCATCACCAGATCAGTGTTCTCAAATACCACAAATATTTGTTATTTTAGGCATAAGACATTTAGATTATCAACCTTTTGTGAACGTATTAATTTCCGAATTGCAACTGGAATGCAAAGAAAATGCTTGTTTCTGATTGATCGTACAATTTAAAATGCATCTTATTTTAGAAGATAAAAATCGTAATTTAATATTTTATTATATTTAATTAATACTTATTTATATGACGAATTTTTTATATTGCTTTGAGGAAACTGTCTGAACTATTTCCAGATCTCAATGAACGAATGATGATTTGAGCTCAGAGAGATTATTCTATTTTGGATATGCTATTTTAAAGTACTCAATTTATCTTAATTGATTAAACTTTACAATGAATGAATGGATCAGCCAGAATTTATGAAAATTTTTAATGCTTTTGCGATTCTGGGGGAAAATGCAAAAAAATATATTAGAGATTGTATTAGAAGAATTAAAAAAATGATTATTTAGGAAATAAATAAATGTTTATTCAATATTAGTTTTGTTATTTTTTTTTGATAGATTTAAACATACAAATAAATAAAGCTAAAATTAGTAACAAGCAACATGAATGCAGTTAAAATGCATGTTGCTGATTGATAGTGCAGCGTGAATGCATTGAATACGCATGTTCCCATTGGTTGAATCAATGAGTCACAAAGAACTCTTTTAAATTCCTCTTTTTTAAATGCAACTTAAGAAAATGAAGAGAAGAGTAAATTTAAAACCTTTTAAAATTTAGGTGTATCGTATAGTTCTCTTTGAAAATCCATTTGAATTCCAATTACCTAGTACATTGAAACCGAGAAAAATTGACTATTCATACAATACAAGTGCATTACCAAATGAAGATTATCAACATTATTAGCATTATCAACAAATTTCTGATTCAAATCAATAAGGATTTAAAATGCAAAGAATATCTATACCTAAATGACAAGGTTTCAAAATTTTACGATGGAATAAATGAAATTAAATTCAAAAATGATACACAGTGACGTCATGTTTCAAGGAATAAAATATAATGCCAATAATAAAATTTATTCTGTTTGAAAACTAACTAAAGGTATTGAAGCTCACGATTACTCTGTACAACTTCATCTTCTTCATGTTTCTCAATCCATATCGATTTCAGTAAAGGAACACTGAAATCACCAGCAATGATGGGTTCAATAATTTTGGAATAGATTTGTTGATGAAGTTTAATTATTTTTGGTAATATCGAACCTTCAATAGTTATAACATCTTTAATTTACTTTTTTTGGTGATCCCAATGTGATTGTCAAGTTATTATCAAACTGAACACTTTCAATTGTGTTTTTAAATTTAAATTTTTATTTTTCACAAGACCAATCGATTCCAAAATATTGCACAATTTTCCAATAAATAGGTTTGTAGTTGATTTATTTCAGTTATATATAAATAATCTTTAAATGTGTAAGTAAAGGTTTCTTTTTTATAACACGTTATTGTCATCTTGATTTATTGTAAAACTAAATACTATTGTAAAATTATTTGTCTATAATAATAATAATAACAATCCAGGATTTGCTTAACTTTACTATTGTAAAATTCCTTACTTGTAATAACAATAATAATACGAATATGTTGCGTTATTGCAGTATATTTTTTATTATGGAAATTTTGTGAACCATTTTTGTGTGTATTTATTTTTTTTCCAACAACGATTTTTTCTATCTTTCTATAGTGTAAGAGCCTATTTTATGTCGCGAAGCCAGTTCAATGTCAGTTCTGGCTATGACACACACACATTTATTATAAGTAAGTTTTTTTATATTATCAAAAGCTAAATCAACGTCATTTAGAAGCTGATCAATTGTCGGTTGGTGTAACATACAGATGTTTCAAAAATAATGCTTCAGTTAACGAAATATTACAGAAATAGCTTTACAAATTGGTTTTTTTTATTATTTATAATCAAATAGTAATTATCGCTTCATATAATTCAATATTTTACCAGGATTTTTTCTTATCTGTTTGTGAATCGCTAAATCCGTAAATGTCAATTTGTAATAAAAGTGTAAACAAATTTTATCTTTGGAATTAGACAGGCCTGGACTTGCAACAGAGGGGGAAACGAATTGTTTATCATTTATAAAATGACAATTTTTAAAATGGAGGTTGACTGACCTTTGACCTTTGACTGATTAAATCTAGCTTATCAAAGATTATATATTGCCACCGCCTTGATAAGCATTTCAATTCAATCTACAAATGCAAATGCTAATAGTTTTCTGTAAGTTCAGTTTATACTTTCCAACCTCAATTTATTTTAGGTATCTTTTTACTTCTGGTATTGGCGGAATCTCAAATTCAGTTATTTATCATCTCGGTCCCAAAATTTCCTCATTTCATTGCGAACGATTTTTCACTGAATATCCAATCAAAATCCGAGAACGGCAAGTTGAGTTCTGATCCGTCAGATACGATGGTCATACGGATTGTGGATCTTAATTTTGTGGAGATTGAAAGAGCATATCTTATCTATGGGGTACAAGATTTCATTGATGATGGGTTCAATGGTAAATTAATGGGCATTAAAGTATGGGAAAAAAATCCTGACTCAACGGCAATGAATATATCCATAATATTCAAGCGAGGAGCTCATAACAAATATTTAGAAATCTTTTATTTTTCGGCTCCTAATAAATTTCAACGGAGAAAATATTTAAAGAATCTCTCTCTTGCCAAACGGTTATATCATGAACTGATTGAATTATTTATTCCATCCACATTGGCAATCTCGGTGCTCCCAATCAGTGTTGACAGGAAGGAAATAAAAATAAATGACATGGTGATGGCATCCTGCAGAGCCTTTGATGGAATTCCAAATGATAAACCGAAATTCGAGGATCAAGCTCACTTAAATGTGACGGAGAAAAGATATAATAAAACGGCCAATGAGATCAAAATGGATTTTAGCGCATCTCTCAGTGACCATCTGACTAATTTCAGCTGCACCGCCGGAAATGTTACGGAAACGTTCACAATACGTATTCATCGTAAGTTATGATATTTTGAAAATATAATATTAAACAAGGGAATGCATAAGAGATTTGTTATCAAACATCTACAATATCCCACAGTATAAATAAATGTAAATAAAAATTTAAATGGCCTTCCTAATTTACGGGAAACGCGAAATTATCGTGGTATTTTCATCTATAATAATTTGTTTGAATTCTCAACATAAATATTCAAAGCGCGTTTCGTATTTCCCACAAATATTTGTTATTATCCCCGAGTTAGTGGCAAATATTAATTATAAATATTTATAACATTTCTCATATAATTGTTTTATGCTGCTGTTTCTTGTGCCCAATTGGAAAAATCCTTCTTCGGTTATGATAGCTAAAATAGATTTGGCATCAACTTTTCCTCTGTCAACTTCAGGCACTGGGATAAGGACGGTAAGCCCCACAAAGGCTTCACAATGAGATTTATCCGACATTAATTTCATCTTTTTCGCTTGAATTTCTAAACATTTTTTAGACTTTGATCTTTCTCTTTTAACATTAAGTTCATTAAAACACAATTTGCAGATTTTCTGCTCAACTTCATCTCCTGAAACATAATCTTCTGAACATGATAAATGGATAGGCTCCATACATTTGAAGCAAACTATATCTTCACTGCATTCTTTTAAATAGACAACACATTCTTTCGTAATGGGATTATTTAATACTGTTTGTTCAACTACTTTTTCATTATCAGGTTGAGAAGAAAATTTCATTGCAGTTAAAGTATTTTGTAGTTGATCTTCGTCGACCAACGAATTAAGTGCTTCCTTCGGAATGGCAGTTGTTGACAGTTTAACTCTAGCTGCGCAACCAAACATAGCCTCGT
This sequence comes from Schmidtea polychroa, assembly GCA_959609185.1. NCBI lineage: Eukaryota > Metazoa > Platyhelminthes > Tricladida > Dugesiidae > Schmidtea > Schmidtea polychroa. The sequence continues at coordinate 243,174 of CAUHTR010007978.1, forward strand.
AGGGGGACCTTTTAATACCAGAATGGAACGCTCTGTTCTTCATAAACTGGATACATTTTAACCCGTTACTCATGAAGTTGACTGGTTGTCTTGCATCCAAGTCGTCAACATATTTTCTATGTCCTGATTGGCTCTCTCAACACTGCCTTGGCTTTGACTATGTCTTGGTTTGCCATGCACGATCTTAAGCCCTGGCCAAGTTAATTTTAAGTCATCAATAAGTTTGTTACAAAATTCTCTTCCATTGTCTGACTGCAATATACATGGGGCTCCAAACAACAGGAATATATCAAGCAACTGTCCTGTAATTCTTCTGCTCTCTTTGTTTGAAGAGGTCTTAACCACAAATTTTGTAAGGTGATCCTGATAAACTAAAATAAATTTATAGTTTCCATCAGGTTGTGATTGAAAATCTATGAGGTCAACCTGACATCTTGAATTCATATGTGAAAAAATCATGGGCTTAGCAACAATACATTTTCTGCCCGCTTTGCGTTTTTGTTGACAAGATTCACAAAAATTCAGGAAAATCTTAATATCATTTTGTGCAATATTTTTGTAAGGTCGATTAAGTTCTTTTATCATTCGGTCTCTACCACCGTGCCCAATAGATAAATGAGTTTCGTACAAAATGTCAAACAAAGCATCACTTGAGCAATAAAATATTACATCTGGTGTTGCATTTGTTACTGGGACTATTAATTTTTCTACTCCTTGAACTTCAAGGACATCGTAATGTCGAAGTAACCAATAATCACGTGGCACTTTCTTATCTGATTATTTTTAGATTTCTTTACATCAGCTATCAAACTTAATAATTTTTCACGGGTGAGCAAAGAACTGTTCTCTTTCACATCACGCTTATTTAGTAAAGATTCAAACTTTTCTTTCATTTCAGCTTTTATTTCGTTATCACTTAAAGAATTCATGGTTCAATATGTGAGAACAGTATAACGGGCTGCAAATCGTTATTCTTTGAAATAACTAGTTAAACCATGAAATACAAGAAAGTTTTACACTTTAACGGACACGATCAGTTATTTCATGCAGTAACTAGGTATTCTATGAAATAACGCATTTCATACTTTAACAGTAACAAATACATTTATATACAATTAAATAAATTCTTTGCAGAAAAAAGGCTTTTTTATCATTTACTTGTTTAATATTTAATTAATGCTGCTACCAGGAAATCATTACTCTATAATAATAATTATTATTATTTTAAGTGATTTTTTAAAAACATATTTTTATAATTGGATCTGATCCATTCTTTTCTTATAGATCACCCGACCGCATTATATATTCAACCAATCATCAAAAAGAGATTCCGGTCAAACTCAACCATAAAATGCTACACAAAAGATGGATATCCAGATCCAAAGATAAATTGGCAATTGATTGAAGGTCCCCCAAATGCGGATCAGTATTACAATATCTCTGGAAAGGATGATCAAATCCACATCAATAGCAACAGCCCGATCGGTTCAAAATGGACATTCAAATGCACAATGAAAAGCATTCTAGTAAACACCAAGAAAATGCTGAATAAAACGATTTCATTTGCCATTGCTAGTAAGCTTTTGATTGGATAATATTTTAGAATGTCATGGATGGTTAATTTCTTTAATTATTATGTTATTTTTATATATTTTTATTTTATTCTAAATTTCTACTTTCTAATATCAAACCTTTGTTTACACCATTCGAATGCAACTCTTCTCTAAGACAAATTGATAACAAAAATATGAATATTCTTAGAATAGTAAACATATTCTTTGAGATTTTCATTCCAGTTAGAAAAAAATTTTTATCACTTAATTATAATTCTCATTATTATGAATGGAGGTAGTATTATGTATCGAAAGTATTGTGTTATATTAGTGTTATATATAGACTGTATTATATTTGTGTTGATGAGTGCGTGTGTCTGTTGGGAAATTTGATTAACCCGACAGAGTCTTCGTTCAAAATTGTGGCGGGACAATCGGGGTGCGTGTGTATCTGCGTGCTTACCAAACACAAATAAAAATGAATAATAACCAAACAATATAATTATTAAACGTTTTATTAACTAATAAAATTTATTCGACCTTTAATTTTTCCTCGTTTGGTTGTTGGGGTTTACGAATGGTTTTATTGAAAGTTGATCTTGGATATCTCTTTATGTTCTTGTTAAGTTCAAATAGGAATAAATGAATATGGTAAGTTGGTTTTGGAGATATCTTCATAGTATTGTTGGGATTGAATATGATTAAATGAATATCGAAAGTTGATTTTGGATATCTCTTTATATTCTTGTTAAGCTCTGATAGGAATAAAAAAATATCGGAAGTGATTTTGGTTATCTCTATATTCTTGTTAAACACGAATAGGAATAAATGGGATATCGAAAGTTGATTTTGGAGATTTCTTTAAATTGTCTATTAATTTTTTTTAGATTTTTTTATTTGTCATTTATGCTATAGCGATAATTTACTATAGTAAACTATCGCTATATAGTTTTTTAATAATTTTATTTCAGGACGTTGAGGACGCCAAAATAGGAGTAAAAATAAAACCTGATTGGGGTTCTGTTTTGGTTCATAATTATAATTAAAAAATGTAAAATTCTACTACACTCACGATCTAGCATATTTCGTAAAATATTTTATTTTCTTCATCATTGGACAATTTTCATTTGAATTGTCTTTACTTTTGTTTCAGATTAGAAATTAATATTTTCGTTTATTTAACGAATCCATTTTTATGGGTTTCTGACCAATCGTAATTGACCTTACGGAAATCGGACTCACTTAAATAACGTTTCTAATTTGATATTCAATTCGATTTCTAATGATAAACCAAATTTTATTATAATAAGATATAAGGCCACTCGGGCATAACGAGAGAAATTCTCGACCCTTGAGGTTTCTGAAGCTGTTGTCCTTGAAAACCTCAAACGCTGTGCCGGGGCTCAAGCGTTAAACGTGTGATTTGAGAGAGAATGTGATTTGAGGCTTTGAGTGAGGTTTGATTGTTGGAATTTTCTGCTTATAAATTCTGAGGACAGTCGCTGTTTGGGATGTAGTAAGAATATAATATATAAATACGGTGATGCATTGAGTACTTATATATTATAAGACCTTAGTGCTGGTTATAAGGCAGTAGTAGTGTTGATTATAAGGCCGTAGGGCAGTTATTAGGGAGTAATGGTGAAGTAGTGGAAGATAGTGATAGTGTCGGGTAGTGATAATGTCGGGTAGTGATAGTAAAGGGTAGTGATAGTAAAGGGTAGTGATAGTAAATGGTAGTGATAGTAAATGGTAGTGATAGTGGAGGATAGTGATAAAGAAGGTTAGTGATAAGGAAAGGTAGTGATAGTAAAGGGTAGTGATAGTAAAGGGTAGTGATAGTGAAGAGTAGTGATTGTGAAGGGTAGTTGTATTGATTGTAATGGGTAGTGATAGTAAAGGGTAGTGATAAAGAAGGTTAGTGATAAGGAAGGGTAGTGATAGTGAAGGGTAGTGATAGTAAAGGGTAGTGATAGTGAAGATTAGTGATTGTGAAGGGTAGTGATTGTGAAGTGTAATGAGAGGTATAGTAGTAATGATATCAAATAAGTAATTAAAATAGAATACAACTCCAGTAAAAAGAAACAATAACACTTAATAGGTCTATGGGCAGATTGATTGGATTGATTGGATGTCTCTAAAGTTTGGATGTTTATTTGAATTTGAGAATGTGATATCAATGATTAGATAATATAGCAGAGAATACTAATAAAAAGAAACAACAATCACATAATGGGCCTATGGGCATATTGATTGAATTTATTGAATGTATCAATAGATAGAAACAACAAACACATAAATTTCTTATGGGCTTAGGCTTATGCAAGTCACAAATTCAGCTACGAATATTACAAGATAAGCGTATGAGCAACTCATATCATTTTAGTCACCAAATGCTTATAAACGCAACTAAAACATTTTATGGCATTCGATGGTGGTAAATATTAAATAAAAACAAACTTCTCCATGCCTGACCCTTGAAGTATGAGTCTTATTACTATTTTCAACTTATTTGATCATATTGGGAATTAATAACTTTTATATTAGAGAATCCGATGGAAAACTGTGACGAAAAATGCTTGAATTCAAGGATTTCTGAACTTGAGGAATCGGTGGAGGAGAACGGGAAGCTGCATGGGGATATCAGATTGGTATTAAACATCACAGATCAAATCAAAAAACAAATTTCTAGTCTGGGTAAAGCATTGCAAAATAAACAAAAAGAGGAATTGGACAAACTAAAGAGTTCTTTAGAAAGGGGTTTCAAATTAATGAGATCAGAATTTCATTATATTTTTGTGACCACTGATGGTGATTTGATGAAAAGTCAAAGATTTATTTCCAAACATTCATTAACTGTTCAATTCTGGTTGAGGAGAATAAGTCGTCATAATCATTTTCATTATTCAAATTATATCGAGTATGGTATGATTCTAATAAGTGAGATACCAATTGCCACCGACTTGGAGGTGAAATACAAATGCGAAATTTGCAATTTAGTAAAAAACCAATGTCAGGATGTATACTTTGACATAATGTTCAAAGGCAGAAAATATGAAACTGATCCACCTACATCATTGTATTTTAGCAACATGAATAATCATTATCAAAAGGTACTCGTCAAATGTTATTTGCTAAATTAGGCATGGCGTATCAAAAGCCCACATTAAATGGCATAAATATAAGTCAAAACTGAACTGAAATTAATTGTATTTGTATTAGCTAATAATAATAAATTTAATTAATCTAATTCTTTTATTGTGATGTTTCCATCCGTGGTAGTGCTTGGACATTAGACCATCGCTAGAGACCCCTTATAAACATTTGCCCATATCTACATCAGTCCATCCGACTGTACAACTGTCTGGTTTGTGGCAAAGGGACGCATTTGAGAAATCTATTGAGACGCCATTTATCCATCAATTCTTAAAATTCGTAGCCAATATTGCTACATCTCAAAGAATTATTTCTGTTTTTTAACCTTTCTATTTACAAATTGTTTTTCCAAAAAGGTTAATCTAGAAAATAAACATCAGTAAAATAATTTTTCTTCATCTTTGATATGTTTTCATTTACCATTTCATTTATCTTCCTTTATTTATCAATATAGATGAATGCTGTGTGTATTTAACACAAAACAACGATGTATAGTCGAAAACTAAACGAAGATCAATTAAGGTGAAAAGAAATTTCAATTAATGAACTTGATATCATAAAAATCGCGGATTCAAAATTCATACAAAAACCGTGAAAATGCTACTTCATCACCGTCATATAACGAAATCTGCTTGAATCAACCAAGAATATAAGAATAATTTCCGTTTTCAAGAAAAAAATTGACACAATTTCCGATAGATATTCGAAACCGACAGATGCTTACCATTACTATTCGAAATTTGATGATTTATGTTTCTACATATTTCTGTGTAAAGGGATTTCCAGTTATAGGAAATATTGAAACAAAACAATAAACTGAAGCAGGTGAGTGACAGAAGAATTATGTAATTCAAGCAAAAATAGACAAATTGTTTGAGGGTATTCTACAGAGGTCTTATTAATTACATTTAATTGTTTCGTGATTTTATATTTCATGAGAGAAATATGAGTCACATCATTTTCCTATAACCGAATCCAAACTCTTTGAACATTAGGGCTGAGTAGGATCGTGATTCAAAGTGTCCAAACGGCATACATATAATAATCTCCCATAAAATCAGCGAACTCAACAGGGTTTCCTCCATATTGATTGACTGGTAATTTTTGACAACTTGCGAAACCAATCATCTTTCTATTGAGTGGCATAAGCGCCTTATCATTTTCCATTTGGCTTTGTTTCTGACTTCTGAGGTTGTATCGACTCACTTTGAACTAAACTTCAAACGTTAAACAATAATTTAAATTTACTTTTTAAATTCTTTAAATCTTTCAACAATAACCTTTAATCTCTCGTCAATACTATTCTCCAATATTTTTTTACTGCTTTTAATTAATGAGTCACATATGAGTCACATATTTTTTGATTACAAAATTTTATTTATTTTAATTTATAACTTTATTTATCATTTTAATAGTCGATCGGCCACTGGCTATAGGATACTAAACTGCTTCATGAAATAAAATGATATGACAGCTAATTTCTATACACAAAATAAAATCGCTTTTCTGTAACATTGGATCTGAAGATTTCACCGATTAATTATAAAAATAATTTATTTTCTTTAATATGTTTGAACAACTAGTAAAATTTACTATCACTATGCGATATATTACTTCTCATTTGTTTAACTTTCCCATTGTTTACTCAGCTTGAGGTTTTCCATAATTAAATAATTATTCAAATTATGTTCAATCAGACATGCAGGCATTCATAAACATTAATTATAAAGGTTAACATAATATAGGGACAGGGAAATCAAATATCGCAACAAAATTACATCACAACATCATAGTAATAGTAGAACTTAAATTTGAATTTAAATGTGATTTTGGGTAAAGTTCTGAGTAATTCTTGGGTTGAAAGTGTGGTCGCCGTATAAGATGATTAAATAAAAAGGCGCCTAAAATATCTATTATTCAAAAGAAAATAACATATATATTACATTATTATTTAGAGCGCATACATCATCGAAATAAATGATAAAGAATTATATAATCTGAGGACCCAGACAATCAAGATAATCAATAGAAGTAAGACCATGAGCGTGAGTATGAATTTACAACCAACAAGAAACAATATTTACTATTTAATAATAAGATTATGTGATTCTGTCAACGAACCAATAAAGCGAAAGGTCACCAGAGGTCAAAAACAACAATTTCATAAAAGCTCAATGCACAGATACTTTATATGATGTTTGAGTTCAAATGTTTCCTCAGGTACCAAAGGCAAGTTATTCTTGTATTTGGGAGGGACATATCATATTTCCATAACGTGATGCCCATACATATAAAAGTGAAAGAAGAGACTTCATTAATGACACACAATTTTGTTTCACAGTGAAATTTTGTTTAAATATGATAGTAAAATCTTATTATATAACATAATCCACCTAAAGTTTTGTTGAATACACCTATCCCCCGATTTACACGGTACTTGTCTTACACGTTTTCGCTTTTACACGGTTTTCCAAATAATTTTTTTTTTGTTTTTATCGCACTCTACTAAATGCTACTGTGTTTGAACACGTGCTCTGTGTACACATCTCACAGGGAATCCCGAGCTTATGTGCTGACTTGCTGCACATGCACACTGTGTCTGTATTTCTTCGCATAAAATTAAAGTTTTAAAGTTTAAAGTGAGTGCATAATTTAGATTACATATTATAAATTAACATAAATTAAAAAAAATTATAGGCTTATAATGTCGAAAGAAGTTAAAAGAAAAGTTAGAAACTAAAATCGAAATTTTGGATCGCTTACGAAATGGAGATAGAGTAGTAGATGTTGCAAAATCATATAGCATGAACGAAGCTACAATAAGAACTATTAGAACAAATGAAAACACAATTAGAAAGAGTGTTGCAGCTGGCAATACCACGAGTATGGGCACAACATCATACACCAGAAATATCGCAATGGAAAAAATGGAGAAAGCGTTAATGCTTTGGATAGAAAATCAAACACAAAAAAGAGTACCCATTGATACGGCCGCTATAACAAATAAAGCAGTACGAATTTACGAAAAAATTGTAGAGCAATTACCATCTTCTTCTTCAACTGAAAAGAAGCCATATTTTTTGGCAAGTCATGGCTGGTTTGAAAGATTTAAAATAAGACATTCTTTACACAGATTAAAATTAAAAGGTGAACTGGCTTCTGGCGACGTAGATGCAGCCCAAGAATATCCAGCAAATTTTGGAGAAATTATTAACGACAATTCATACACCCCTGATCAGGTTTTCAATGCTGATGAGTCCGGGTTATTCTGGAAAAAAATGCCTGAAAGGACTTATGTCTCAAAATTTTATAAATCGGCTAGTGGTCATAAAGCAGCAAAAGATCGCATAACAATTCTTTTCTGTAGCAATGCTTCAGGAGATTATATTATGAAACCATTAGTGATTAACAAATCAAAAATGCCCCGTGCCTTTAACACTAGGACGGCCAGAGCGGCTATTTTGACCGTTAAGCAATTTCATTTTTATTTTGTGAGAAAACGAAAAGGAATTAACGTCTCATATTTTGTGACAATTATTCATTTTTAGTGAACTTGTTGTGCATATCAAAGCTTCAATTATAGCATTTGTCACGACTGAGATAATGAGGCCATCCCCATGGAAGGCCGAACCGGTCAATTTGACCGGTATATTGAAACACACAAGAAAGTCACACATAATCATCTTACATACTAGAAAATATAAAACCAAATATAATTTACACACAACCGAAGCATTTAACAGTCATTTGGGAATGTTTTCCACAGTAAACTTTACTACATACATGGCATATAGCTCCGGATTTGTTATGACAATGAGGAGCAGAACAAGTTTTTCGCTTCTTTAATTTTGGTTGTTCAGAACAGAGTTCACCAGAGATGGGACTTGCTGTTCGACGGCTTTTGAACTCCTCACAAAGAGATGTAGCTAATTCAAAAATAAAATCCCTTCTTTTTATAGTTGATCCCGTAGCATCTTTGAAAATAACATGAGCGTTGAGAGCTGCTTTATCAAGCAAATCATAGAAAGTAGCGACTGGCCATCTTGCTGTTGCAGCTTTACTGCTGTATAAACGCAACATGCTATCCATGGTATCTACAGCTGTCTTATTTTTGTTATAAAAGTGTATCATTTCAGGCTTTCTCTTTTCGTCAGATCTCACACTAGCAGTAGAATGGAATGTTGACATGACAGTGACAGTGTTTTGACACGATAAATGAGTCGATTCAAAAAGAGGCTTTTTCTCCAAGTGAGCTGATGATAAAAAGCATGAATTTAATCTTACAGTACCAACCAATGTTGTTCGATTTACAAGGAGATGTTCAGCTAGTGAGAGACTTGTAAAGAAATTGTCAGTGCAGACATTGTATCCTTTATTGAAAAATGGCTCCATTAGTTTCCTGACTACAAAATCACCCAGCCGTAATCCACAGCGTTCGTTTCTATCGTGAGCCCCTAAATATGGCATTTGATTGATGACAAATTTGGTTTTGACATCACTGAGAATCCAGTATTTGATACCGAATTTATCAGGCTTATTTGGCATAAATTGGATGAAGCAACACCTATTTTTTAGCGGCAAAAGTTGCTCGTCGACAGTAAGGAAGGGATTAGGAGTATAAACTTGAAGACAGTTTAAAACAAACAAGTCAAATATTTCACGAAAATGGGCATATTTATCTTGTTCTACTCTTTGACGTCGAGAACATTGTTCATCAAAACGAAGAAAGCGCAGTATCTCACGGAAACGGTTCCGAGACATGACTTCTCTGAAGTAAGGAGATCCAAATTGAGATGACCAGATTGAATTGATAGAATGTCGGCGAAAGCTTAACACACCACGGAGATACAGCAATCCAAGAAAAGGAGTAAACATCAAAAATCTTCCCGTTTATTGGAGGGCTAATAAGAAAGCGTGGGTTACTGCTGCAATGTTTACTGAATGGTTTCATGAATGTTTTATCCCAGATGCCAAAAAATATTTAGGTTCAAAGGGATTGCCTTTTAAAGTGCTTTTGTTAATTGATGATGCGCCGAGTCACCCACAAGATCTAGAATATGAGAACGTTGAAGTAAAATTTTTACCAAAAAATACAACTTCATTATTACAACCATTGGACCAAGGCATAATTTCTACTTTTAAAGCTTTGTACATAAAACGAGCCTTTACATATATTTTGGAACAAATGGAGAAAAATGAATCTTTAACAGTTATTAGTGCTTGGAAAAATTTTACAATATTAGACTGTGTGAAGCATATCGCCTTATCATACACTGCGATTAAGCAAACAACGCTCAATAGCTGTTGGAAAAAATTGTGGCCAAATGTAGTCAAAAATGAACATTCCATTTCAACGTTAAATGATGAATATTCGCAGATAGTACAGATGGCGCATTCATTGGGCGGAGAAGGTTTTGATGATTTTACTGATGATGATATCGCAGAGTTAATGGCTGATAAAGAACTAAGTGAGGATGATTTAGTTAACTTAGTTTGCGAAAGTGAGTCTGAAAAATCTGATGAAGAGGAATTAGTACCAGTAACATTCACTGCTAAAGTCATCCGCGAAGGACTCGCATTGGGAAGAAAGCTGGGTAATCATTTTATACAAAATGACACAAACGTAGAAAGGGCTTTACGATTCCAACGTGACATAAATCGCTGGTTGGCTCAATATGAAGAAGTTTACAAAGATCTTACAAAAAATTCGAAGCAATTGTTAATAACCGATTTTATTACCTCCTCTCAGAATGTAAATATTTCTGCTTCAAACATCGAATCGGCACAAATAACTTCGAGTGATGAAAATGAATTCCAACCTTCGATTCCGAAAAAAAGAATGAGAGTAATTTCTGATAGTGATGAAAGATAATAAAACACCTTTGGTTTTATTTTTTGTTCTTCTGTTTAATGTATTGTAATTAAATAAAAAAACAGTGTTTGCGTAATATATTACATATTTTAACCTGTCAATGCATTTTATTTTTATTTCTGTGTACACCTAAAAATATTGAAAAAAATCACAACTGTTAAATAGCAAAATTATGCATTTTCTGCAAGCTTTTCGATTTACACGGTTTTGACTTGAAAATTTTTAATTTTCAATTTACACGTTTTTCTCAGGAACGTATCTAGCGTGTAAATCGGGGGATAGGTGTATTCAGATGTTAGTTTCTAAAGGTCAAAATGGACACATATAAAAGGGGTTCACTTTGAAAAATGTCTAAATCTAAGTTGAAAATGTTATGAAATATAGGCGACTTTGATACTGATATCAAAGTACTGCTGTAACATATTGTGATACATTTTGATCGACAAAACATTAAAACATTAATGTACATTTGTTTTGCACATGTATTGCATCTGTCTAGCACATGGATTGCACTGAAATTGGGAAATATTTACAAAAAATTAATAAAACAATTTCTTACACAGGAGAACTTACATATAAAATTGAGGTATATTAGTATTATATATAATCTAGGAGTGACTCAGTTCCAATTTTGTTATATTATGTTGGCATGCCATATTCAACAGAAAATGCAAAAGCAAGATATATGACGATAGATTTTATAAGAAAATTGTTTAATTGTGTGATAAAATCCGTTGAGCAACAAATTCAGTTTTATAAAAAATAATAAAATTTAAAACAGTGAAATATTTTGCAGTCCCAAATGAGTATCAGGGCCTCCCTATACTAGCAATGGAAACATAAATTAAAAGAAAAAATATAACTAAATTGAAAAGAGAAATTTCTAACCAATATATTTCAAGCGCAACCATCAACCAATCAGAATAAGCATTTAATCAAGTCCAATAAAGGATCCCCATATTGTAAAATAACAAGCCGAAATTTTTCAATTAAATTTCCAATTTTCAGAACTTTTTCATTTGTTATAATAGTATTGCAAATATTTCCTAAAGCTTCCAATTCTTTCATCCAAGTTTCTCTGATTTCCTTCCTTTGCTCTTTGGCTTTTTCGGAATGAATTCTCCAATTATTGTACTTATAATATTTTGTCAAGTAGTATATTATATTGAATAATCTTTTTATTATATTGATGGCTGTATCATTTATCCCATTTAAACAAGAGGCATTATGTTTTGTTACAATGTTAAAGAAGTGCAATGAGCCTACAGGAAGTATATCATACGAGTTCATGTCTAACCATATCATTTCTAGCTTTAAAGATGAATATATGGAATACGAGGAGAATTCCAACATATCCTTTATTAACTCGAGAAATCTTTCCAGCAAGAAAATTATTTCTTTTAATACATCATTACAAATATAAAGATCGACATCTTCATCCGTACTTTCTAATATCATGGATTCAATTGCTTGTATCCTCCTCATTATTTGCTCGTTTTCTTTCAAAGAATGAAAGCAGGGCACCCCAATCTGGGTATAATCAATTGAAGGGTTGGGGAAAAACCCTTTCATTTTATCTAATAAAAAGTTATCAAAATAAACCAAAAGTTGTCTCGTTATCCAAATTAATAAATTATAATGATAATTAAATTCTTCATTAAGTCTATGTAACCTTTCGGATATATGGAGCAAATAATCAATAATTTGTGCTCGATCGATGGAACCCGTTTTATATTTTTCAATGCATTTATCTGCAAATTTGAAGGTAGAAACCCTTTTTAATCTATCATTACATATATTCGAAAATGTCATTTGAAATTCGTACACAAGTAACCGATGAATATTTTGGTCGGCGGATACGTAATCGCTCAGAATGTTGGACATGGTCTCAATGTATTCATCTAAATCATTTATGAAATCAAACTCTAATTGGGATTTGTTATAAATGACTGCAATGATTTCGTTGAATTCTACTTCTGGGGTTTCATGGCTTACCGTACTGAAATCTGGGAAAGAATAGTCCTGAAAAAAGCATTTTGAAAATTTGTGAAGATTTGAGTTAATCCAATTTATGAACGACAAAATATCAAGTAAATTATCAACATTTATGGAATCGTTAGTAAGTCCGTTGAAAAATATCATCTCTGTAACTGGGTTTCTATCAATTGGACAGATATGATTAAGCACCACCCATTCTTTCACGCAATCATGACAGAATCGATGTTGACAGTTTGCAAAGATTATACTCTCATCTCTGCTGATTAGTGAATAGCATACCAAACATTCTTCATCGATTTCCATTTCTTTAAAAATATAATTGTTACAGAATAATTGAGTTAAATTTAAACAAACAATTAAATTTACCTTTCTATCTATTGGTTGAAAATATCTAAATTATTAAAAATTAATAAAAATAAAAATTTATTTAAAATTTATTCATTTATTTTTTTCAAAAGCTTAATCAAAGAAATGTGATGTTTCAGTAATAGTTAATTAGTTCTAAAATTTTGAAAATTACCAAAATACATTAAAAAAATTTGAAATTAATTTTTTTCGAAATATAAAATTAATTGTAAAATAAAATTTAATTTTTTCCATCTCAATTTATTGAATTTCTTTCAAATTTTGTGATTTTAAATAAATATTTTCATAAATATATTTAGAAAAATATAAATGGAAAAATAATATTTTATAAAAATTTTCAAAACACTACAAAATTATCTATAAATTATTTTCTAGTTTTTCATGAAACATCGTTCTGAAAAGAAATTATTTTAAAATAAAATAGTATAAATAAATTTTATCAATTATTTTTTAAATGAATAATTCTTTCTTAAAAGTTTTACTTTGAGACTTTACATTTTATTAGTGGAAGCGTCTCATTAGGGTGCCTTTTTGGGTCACAAGTTCAGAGACCGATTTTAGGAAACATGCTGAAATTGTTATTATTGAACGAGAGAAGCAAGTTCAATTTTATATAAATTTCATTTATTTAATTCACTATTCTATCATAATTAACGTCTTCAGGGACAATTCTTTTACAGTGAAAAAAGAATAAAAGTTTTCTGAGTAAAAACTTTTGAGATTCTATAGTGAAAATCTTTGACCCAAAAACAAGATTTTTCATCTAAGAATAATTTGATATAAAAAATCGGAACAATAATAGGCACTGAAAAAATTAGCCGCCCGTAATGAAAATGCCATGTTTGCTCCAATCAACTCTTTACGGAGCACAACAATTTACATTTGCAAACTTTGCAATGTACCCTTTCTTACGGGTAAATGTTTTAATATGTACCACACACTTAAACATTATTATTAATTTTGTAATTTAAATAAATGAATAAAATATTCTGCATATTCTAAAACATTTTATAATGAAATACCCAGTGCAAATCCCAATAGTAGACTAGTTTAGAGCTTTTGGCACTCATCAGTACTTTGCAGGAGACGCGAAGATTTCTCTTCCCGCCAGGTAAGTATACAATATTGCTGATTCAACTTTATTGCATACTTTCCACGGTACAATGGAAATCTCATCACTTGCAAATAGCTTGGTCATAGAAAAATCTGTAAACTTGTAAACAAGGCGTATGAAAAATCATAATCACTTCTGCGGACTAAAAAATTAGTCGATACACAGAAACTGTTTACAAGTGCATCCGATTACCTTTAGCATTTTTAACTTATAAAGTATTGGTGTAAGTATGCAGTATATTTTCATAAAAAACTAACTTAAAAATTTATACCAATTAAATTTCCATTTAAAATTATTTTAAAAAATTATTTCATAAAAATTTCTATTAAAAATTACTTAAAAACTATTCCATTTAAAATTAACTTAAAAAAATTTCTTTCAAATAATTTTCATTTAAAATTGGCTTTAAAAAAATATTCGTTAAAATTTCCATTAAAATTATATTTCTTAAAAAAGTTGGTGGTGTTCAATCTTTTGATAATAAATTTAAAAATTATTACTTTAATTTACTTATTACATTAATTTACTTTTATTTAAAAATTATTATTTTAATTTACTTATTTAACTTTAATTTAATTTTTTAGAACCTTAATTTACTTTAATTAACTTATTTAGACCATAATTTACTTTAATTTAACAATTTATTTACTTAATTTAACCTTTGTTTACCAAATATTACTTTAATTTATATTAATTTACCTATTTTTCCTTGTATTATTTAATTTAACATTTTACAACATAATTTACTTAACAACCGAATATAACCATTATATAAATATTTATTTATTAATTGACAAAGATTTGCATCTAAAATTAACATTAAAAAATATTTCATAAAAATTTCCATCTAAAATTAACATTGAAAAATATTTCATTAAAATTTCTATTAAAAATTATCTTAAAAATTATTTCATTTAAATTTTCATTAAAAATTTACTTAAAAAATTTATTCCATAAAAATTTCTTTTAAAAATTATCTTTAAAAATAACTCCATAAAAATTTTCATTAAAAAATTTTAATTCTCAAACATTCCAACTTTTTGTTAATAAATTTAAAAATTATTACTTTAATTTAATTATTTAAAAATTATTACATTAATTTACTTATTTAAATTTAATTTAAAACTTTTGACCATTGATTACTTAATATTAAAATTTGAACCTTAATTAACTTTAATTTAATTTTTTAGAACCTTAATTTACTATAATTCAAAATTTTAGATCATTGATTACTTTAATTTAAAAATTTGAACCTTAATTAACTTATTTGAACCCATTGATTACTTTAATTCAAAAATATGAGTCCATAATTTACTGTAATTCAATTTTTAGACCCATAATTTACCTATTTATCATTAATTTATCATGCTTTATTAGTGTAGACTCTTTTTGTATTGAAAATCCCAGGACCAAGGAGACCCACCCAAATAATACTGGTTTATCCTTGGATTTTTAGTGTAGACCCCATTTCTGTATTGAAAATATCCTGAGATCTTCAATTACCATGCTTTTTTAGTGAAGACCCCTTTTTTGTATTAAAAATATCCTGAGACCTTAAATTACCACTCTTTTTTATTGAAAACTGTCTTTTTGTATTGAAAATCCCAGGACCAAGGAGACCTCCTCAGTATATTCTGAAAAATTCTGGCCTTTTTTCTATAGGGCCTATCTAAATGCATTGAAAAATCAGAAAAAAATTACTGGAGCAAGGAGGTGGAGGGGGTACCCCCTTCGTGCTCCCGGGAGCCCCTAACGACCTACTAGTATTAATTAAATATAATAAAATATTACGATTTTTATTTTTAAGATGCATTTTAAAAAATGAGATAAAAAATTATTAATAGTTTATATACAAATTTTATCCAATCAGAAACTGATATTCATATTGTACGATCAATCAGAAACATGGATTTCCTTTGCATTCCAGTTGCAATTCGGAAATTAATACGTTAACAAAAGGTTGATAATCTAAATGTCTTAAGGCTAAAATAACAAATATTTGTGATATTTGAAAGCACTGATCTGGTAATGGGCATCTCTGTTAATGTGCTATTAGCCGAACTGGAGCGAGTCAATAAATCTTAGTCAGATTATCCATCCTTGCTGTTATTTATTCATAGTTATAATTATTCATCACATCGAAGTATGAATGGGTTGACACCGGTTGATTTCTTATCTAAAATTTCGGTTATATGGCTTTCTAAAAAAGCAGAAAAAATTAAAAAAAAACAAAAAATAAAGTTAGAATTGGTAAAATTAGTGCATGCTATGATGTCAAGCAACTTGCAGTTTCGTACACTTTTTAAGATATAGTTTTCGTATTTATTAATATCAAAATTGAAAGTGGTAACAATACACACATTCACAAAACAATAATAGAAACTACAAAGTTCTATAATTCTGGTACTAAAAGTACATCTCTTACTCTCGTGGGTTATGCTGCAACAGATGATGAAAGAAAAAAGTGGATTAAAGCCTCAAAGGTTTTCAACATGTGTTCATCATTACAACTAGACTTCATGAATAAACCAAAATATTTACTTCATGGAGTTAATGTACACATCAGGTTGAAAAATTCTAATTTTGCATTATCACTAAATACTGCTGTTGGTTGTTGAATTAAAATTATTTGATGCAAAAATTTACTTGTAAAAAGTTCGTGTAGATCCGTCAGTATTAGATGAATATCAAATGGGTTTTAATTCTAAACATGTCATTTTCCATTCAAAACAAAGTAAATTGTACAATTTGCTATTGCCAAAGATGCTTCTTCATTTTATAAAGAACACATGTTTGGTGAAAGAAGAATGTCTAACTTTATTCTGATAACATTTCAAAGTGAAACTCAATTTCAAGTTCAATATTGAAAGTTCAATATATTTAACTTTGTCGAAAAATACTGATTATAGAGAAAACTATATTCAAGATTTTGATAATGATAATTAATATGCCATTTATATGCAGACTATAGTAATAAATATAGGTTATTTGGATAAAAACTTGAATTTTGGCATAGCTCTTGAAGAATTCAAAATCAAATATCCATTCTTTACAATTGTTTTGGCCCCAATTTTGATTTAAATCAGTCAATTAACTCAAAACGGTAAATTATGATTAGATATAAAGTTTGCAATAACTATTGATGAACTGGTGTATGTTATAATATATGGAGTATTTGAAAATGGGATGCAAATTACAACAAACAGAACAGTGTTGGTATAAATATATAAAGAAATTATGATAAAGTTGTCATGGAGAAGTTTTTCATATATTATTAAATTTATTGATGTAGTTCTGTTCAGGTCTGTCGAATCGGAAAACAAATACTGGGACAAGAATATATTGGAGTTTATCCACTTGATAAATTTCCATATTTGATAATAATCAAGCCATAATCGTCAATACTCAATCTTCTCATCTCGTGGTGAAACATTGGATTGCGAAATGTATGAAACCTGGTAAGATATTTGTGTTTAATCCCATGAGTTTCTATTATCCAGCTTTATTGGCTTCGAAACTACAGACAATGGTAAACCCTATTTTGTATGAGTTAAATCCATCTTTAGATCCATCTTTAAAATTGCAGCAAAAATCTTCAAACTAACAATATATATTTAATCAAAGAATTTATAAATAACAAGTTTTAATTAATTCACAAAAACCGCAAAATTCCTAATTATTAAAACAACAAGATATCTAACTCTCCCCTTCTTAAGAATTTTTCCACTTCTTCAGCCACTCGATTCTTCTTTCTTTCGTTCCTTCTTGTGAATGTAGTTCGACTCGATGAGGTGATAGAAATCTGGCGATTTTATATGGGCCATCGTATTGCATACCATCCTTGTGCCTGTTCTGAGGCTCTTTACGTACGAGTACCTCCTCCCCCACCTCGAAAACACGAGTGCCCCTCTTTGTCTTATCCATAGCTCTCATAGTGTCTGCGGCTTTACTCGAATTAAATCTCGCGTCTTCGATTCTTTCGCTTCTTGATATCTCGGCTTGTTTCAGGTTAGAGTGTAGGTTAACACTCCGTCCATAAATTATCTCAAATGGTGATAAACCTGTAGCACTTTGTCGACTGCTATTTATAGTGAACTCTATTCTGGGTAGAAGTTCGTGCCAGTTTCTCTCTTCACATCCGCCTGCCAATGTTGCTGTAATAATATCTCTTATCGTTCGTATGGCTCTTTCGGCTAAACCATTTGATTGGTGCTGATAAGGTGAGCTGAATTCCTGTTTGATTCCAAGTTTCTGTAGCTTCTGTCTTAGGAAATTCCCTTCGAAATTTCGGCCTCTATCTGTTAAAATGCTCTTCGGTTTTCCAAATCGATAGATCCAACTATTAAGAATTGTTTTGAAAATGGTCACTTCGTCTTGCTTTGTGATTGCAGTTAAAGAAATCAGTTTGCTAAAACGGTCCACCATTACTACCATATATTTTTTCATGGCGTTTATTTCCATGTAAGCCACATCTATAACAATCTGTTCTAGGAACTCAGAGCTATATCTAGGAATAAATGTTTCCTTGGTTCTTGTCTGATCGATCTTTCTCTTAGCGCAGATCTCGCAACATCGTAAACAGAGTTGGATTGTTTCTTGCATTTTCGGCCAATAAAATATCTTTTCCATATAATGAAATAATTTCTTAACTCCAATGTGGCATAGTTCTTCATGTAGTGTTGTTGTTAACAGGCCTGCAAATGTTTCTGGCACTAACATTAAGATATTTTTGTTCTTTTCTACTGTTATTAATCCTCCATCAATTCGTGTATTTTTTACGTTAAAAGGAAAACAATTCTTTTTCTCCCGTGTACATCCATTTTCCAATATCTCTCGCAGCTCTTGAAACCGAATGTCCTTTTGTTGTTGTTCCCATACTTTTTCCATAGCTTCTGTTCTTTGGATAGTATATATATATCTAATCTTTGATTTTCCTTGCTTAGCTTCTTCATGCCTTGTTTGACACTGGGTGCAAACCATACTTTTTAATCTTGATACTCCATCTGCATTCGAGTGTTCTTCGCCTTTCCGATATTTTAGTTCAAAATCATATTCCGACAGGTTAGCTAACCATGTTTGGAATTGCGGACTGATTGGCGTTTTTGTAGTGTTCATGAAAACCAATGCCTTGTGGTCGGTGCGAATTATGAATTTTTTTCCGTACAGATATTCTCTAAAATGCATGACATATTCATGTACGGCGAGCAGTTCTTTCCTGGTTACACAGTATCCCTTTTCATGTGATGACATATGTCTCGAGCCATAAGCTATGACAGATTCTTCTCCATCTTCTGTAATTTGACTCAAAACTGCACCAATGGCTCCAAAACTAGCGTCTGTGTCTAAGATAAAAGTCCTATCTTCTCTTGGAAAATCAAGGATAGGTGCTTCGCACAACCGTCTCTTCAGAGTTTGGAAGCTTTCATTGCATTCTTTAGTCCAATTTATGTCTTTATCGCATCCAGATGTTGCAGCGTATAATGGTTCGGCGATTTTGGCATAGTCTTTGATGAATCTTCTATAGTAGTTTGTTAATCCGAGAAACGATCTCAATTGTTTTGAACATTTTGGTACTTCTGCTTTCTCGATCTCTTCCACTTTCTTCCTGTTTGTCTGGATACCCTTCTCGTTAATTGTGTGACCAAGGAAACACAATTCTGTTTTATTGAATTTGCATTTTTCTGGATTTATCTTCAGTCCTGCCACTTGAATTCTTCTGAATATTTCCCTTAATAGCTCATCGTGGTATTTTTGACTTTTACCATATACCAAGATATCATCTAGATAAACTACTACTCCCTTGAATAGCATTCCTTCTAGCACTGTGTGCATCAATCTCTGGAATGTCGCAGGAGCTGTTGCTAAGCCAAATGGTAGTCTATTGAAGCAAAATTGTCCTTCTCTTGTACTGAATGCAGTCATCTCTTGAATTTCTGGAGCTAACTCCACTTGATAATACGCCTGACCTAAATCGATTGACGAAAATATTTTTGCATTCACGAGACAGTCTAGTAAGAATTTGGTGTTAGGCATCGGAAATGACTCTTTTTCTGTTATGGAATTTAATCCACGATAATCTACACACATCCTGATAGATCCATCTTTCTTCCCTACTCTCACTAACGGGGCATTCCAAGGACTCTTGCAACACCGAATAACATTTGCTTTCATTAACTCTTTTATCAGTTCTTCAATCCTTTTCTCCATGTGCATTGGTTGACGTCGAGGATGTTGCATTATTGAGCCTCCTGTTATCCGCATCTCATGTCGAACTAAGTTTGTAAATCCCAGATCGAATTTCGATGCCATAAAAATTCCGCCGAATTCCCTGATCATTCCTTCAATATCTTTATTATTCTCACCTGCCATCGCCACTAGTGCTTTATTTATTCTTTCTTCATCAGTGTAAATTTTGTTTATCAATGACGTTTCTATATTATTGATTTTCATTAACTTTACTCCAAACTCTTTCATTGTATCAATGCCCCCTATGAATTCGGGTTTGATCTCTTTTACCACTACTACTGTGATCATTTTGGTCTTCTGATTCCACGTGGCCGGTATAGTCATGTATCCCATTGCTTCTTCACCTCCAGTTGAAAAAACTCCGCACAATAATATCATACTACGTTTAAGTTCTGGTTTGCCTATTTTCTCCCACAAATTCTTGCTCATAACTGTTACTGATGCTCCAGAATCCCATAACATCTCTGTTTCGGCATTATTCAACATTATTTTACTCCAATTTCTTCCATCTTTCGTCTGGTACATTTCTTCTTCTGCCTCGTCTCTTCGTCGTTCATTTCCTATTTCACAACTTATTGTCTTGACTCCACCGACGAAATGAAACCCATGGAGTCGCTGATGTTTTTTCCGTCTTCTCTCAATATAGTATATTTTTCAGGGACATTGTATCTATCTTCCATGTCGCTGTGAGCAGTTCTGAAATCCTGGCTGTTCTCGGTGTAATCTCTTGTTTCAGATTTTGAATCTTCTTCTTCTATGCACGCTATCCTTTGATATCGGTGTGGAACCTCTTTCCGTAACGAAAAACAATCTCGGAAACCGTGACCTTCCTTGCCACATATCAGGCATTTATTTACCAGTGGACACTCATACCTTCTGTGTCCCTTTTCGCCACAGCAAAAACAATCATCTACCGTTAATTTTGGGACCGATGCTTGTGGTAGTCCTCTACTTTCGTTGTACAGCCTCCTTGCAATATTCTTCATGGATATTGTTGGCATCTTCCTTTCTGAGCTATTCGGGATTCTCGCATTTCTCAAGAATTGTTCTCTTGGAGATTGTTCTCGACGACCATGGTTATTTCCTTCATATTGTATTGGTCCGCGTATAGGATGTTCGTCTCTTCTTGATCTGTGGTGACTAAATGG
Organism: Schmidtea polychroa; assembly: GCA_959609185.1. Lineage (NCBI taxonomy): Eukaryota > Metazoa > Platyhelminthes > Tricladida > Dugesiidae > Schmidtea > Schmidtea polychroa. The sequence continues at coordinate 264,627 of CAUHTR010007978.1, forward strand.
GTCTTCTGATTGTCTTCTTTGTGGTGATGTAGGCATGGGATTTTGGGTATTCTGTTGAATTCTCATCTGCCCTCCCTCAGTCACGCTAGCGTATGTTCTTTGACTGATTGCTTTAACAAATTCTGTTTTATGGTTTCCATTTTTGTTACTTTCAAAAATTTTCGCCAATGATCTCGTTTCTTCAATTTTTGTTTCTGGTTTCGTCAATAGAATATCCCTCAGTCTCGCATCGCGTGCTTTATTTGCGATGAGGTCTTGAACAATATCTTCTTCTGATCGTCCTGAATTTACAACTTCAGCTAAAGCTTTTCTTAGCCGTATCTCAAAAGCTGCAAACCTTTCATCATCTTCCTGTTCCATAGCTGCCAATTCTCTGATTTTGTCAGTTATTGATTTTGTAATTGTGAACGTATTTAAGAACCACGCTTTGGCTTTTACATCTGCTGTTTCTGTTTCTCTGACGTTTCCCCACAATGTCTTTGCTTCTGCCACTAATAACACATCGAAAGTGCTTGTCAATCGCTGTCCATTTGTCAGCAACCATTCTTCTATATCTCTGATCCATTCTTCGGCTTCTTTTAAACCTCGTCCATCATATCGTCTGATGTTCAGTGTGAGCATGTCTTGGCATGATTTCGGTAGGCATTCCATTAGCGATTTTGTCGATTTCGAAATGGCGTTGATATTTTGATTTTCGGCGTGGTCGCCAGTTAAATCCATCTTTAGATCCATCTTTAAAATTGCAGCAAAAATCTTCAAACTAACAATATATATTTAATCAAAGAATTTATAAATAACAAGTTTTAATTAATTCACAAAAACCGCAAAATTCCTAATTATTAAAACAACAAGATATCTAACTGTATGATAAAACATTTTTTCAAAATCCCTATTCTTGTTAATGTGTTATAAATAATACATGTTTTTCAAAAAATATTTTGTTTTTGATTTTATTGTTTTAATTAATTTGTGTATAAACATAACAAAGAATATTGATGGTAATTAGGAAAAAATTAACGAAGACAGTGCATGTCCAGTGCGTGATAAACAAAGGGAATTCTCAGATGACACATGCATGCAGGATCAACAAGGATCAAGTTGTTATACACACATACTTGATTAACAAGTGATGCATACATTCTTGATTAACATGGACTTATGGATGCATGTTTAACATGTAACATGAATGCATGATTCCCTCTCGCCATGTGTGTATGATGATAATTATCATACATAATGTATGTGTTGCTCAATAGCGATTGGTTGATTATCAAAAACCAATTCTTCTTTAAAAATATTTGGAATCTCATTTTTCATCACAATTATTTTTCAATTTTCAATCTCAATTTCGAATATTAAATTTCAAAGATACTGTCTGGTATTAATGGAAAATCGATCGTTATCGTTTGAAATGATATATTAATTTTTATTTTATTTAACTTATTAACATTATTTTCAAAAAGAACAGGGAACTGTAGACACTTCCACTTTTTAAATTTTACGAAAATATAATGTAAAATGAGTTGTTGAATCTTTTGAAAAAATTCAATTAATTTACCAGAATCATAATGTATGTGAGGTGTTTTCAGCTGAGAGTTAAATATTTCAATGGTTTATCAAAATAATTTTAAATTGTAAACAATTGACTATTAAAATAATTTTTAAATTGGATTTTTTAAGTTGAAATTTTTAAATTAAAAATTAAAATAGCTTTTTTAAAAAGAAGTTTTATTAATGAAAAATTTTAAATAAATATGTTTTAAATATTGAAATATTTTGATAAATGGTTTTGAAAATATTTTATTCAACGCGGAAAATTTGTTTGGAAATTATACAATATTTCATTAAATAAATATTTGGAATTATGTCTTTAACTGTTGAACCGGATTTAAAAAACAATTTAGAAGATGTTTTAGTATCTTCTAATATGTCGCCCACGTCTATGGATTTCTTCATAAAGAAGCTATTCCCAAATGATTATCATATAGGAGATGATGTTGAAACATTCATTAAAGAATGCGATAGATATTTTAAAACGGTACAAATGCCTACTGCAAGACAAGAAGTGATGATAGAATTACTGATCAACCAGCAGATCACTGAGATATATACAGAAGTTGACCAAAATATCAAATGTTATAAGGAAAGATTGCGAAAGGCATTCGTCAAAAAACAAGTTTCGCAGAAGATTTACAATCTGCTATGTCTTATAGACAAACTACTGAAGAGCCCGATAAATATTTTACTATCATAGACGAGTTAGTCGATAAAATATTGGGGAATGAGTTAAACAATGAAAGTTTAACCGAATATTTGCTGGTACACTATGCAGCCGAACAGACTTTGAAACGAGAATTGTGTCTAAGTGAAACCAAAGAAACAACGGAAGTGAAGAAAAAATCAAGAAATTACATGAATGTCGTACAGTTGCAGAAGAGATCTACGCAATGAGAGAAAGAAGACCAAAACAGAAAATAACAAGAAATTACAGAGACGTGGTTACAAATCAAGAAAGAAATATTGTATCACCAAGATATAATAGCGAGCCGAGAGAGTATCGAGAAGAAAGACCGATCAGAAATAAGAACGAATGCTGGACATGTCATAAGGTAGGACATTTGAGTAGAGATTGCATAACAAAAAAGGCAGTTTCATGTTTTACATGTGGAAGACGAGGACATATAAGAAGTCAGTGTCCACAGATGCAGAGAGAGGTAGTCGAAATTTAGCGTGTGGTACCCCGGGACACGTGAGAAGAAATTGTAAAAAATTAAGGTGTATGAGGTGTAGTTTTGGAGGTCATAAAATCGCAGATTGTTTTATTAAATTTGGAGAGAATGAGATATCGGAGAATCAATGAGAATTTTGTAAGACAACAAGAACGATACGAAGCAGGGAATGATTATCAAGGAACGAGAAAGGAAACAAGACAAGCAGACAAGAGATACGTAAGTAGATGGTAGTGGCACCGCAAAACCATGGGCCCGCAAGACCACATACCCCCCCCCCTCGGACTAAAAAATTAAAAAAATTTCAAGGTCAAATTTTAAACAAAGACATGTGACTCATCAAGGTCATTGAAACAAAGACCATGACTCATCAAAGTCATTTCAAGGTCGTATGACTCATTCGAGGCCATTTCCAAGGTCATATGACTCATAGCGATGACTCACAAAATCATATTATTATTTTTTAAAAATATTATAATTTTATTATTATTTTTCAAAATATTATTATTTGGTCTTGCGGGCCCATGGTTTTGGTCATGCAACAAGTTAGTGTTCCTATCATCCGAATTTATTGAGCAATGGCTCATTTTAAAGCGTAGTGCAAGACCTATCTAGAGTTATATAAATATTATTATTATCATTATTATTGGTAACGTTATGAACAATTGATGACCACCATCTTTTCATAGTTAAATTATTATTATTTTTCAAAATATTATTATTTGGTCTTGCGGGCCCATGGTTTTGGTCATGCAACAAGGTCATATTTTAAAATTTAAATTTACAGAGTTCCCACCAACTGAATTTATTGAACGATAAATTATTTTGAAGCCCACTACAAGACCTTTCGAATGAGCAATAGACATCCATATATTCATCATTATTGGTAAAGATATTATTATTTTTCAAAATATTATTATATATATAAATGTTATTTATATATATGGAAATTTACAATTATATATACAATTATTATAAATCATAATGATGCTTTTCTTCTGTCCATTGATTCTCCTCTGATATAACTGCCATAATCATCTTCGACAAAATTCAAAGATAATATTTCTAGTGTCTTTGTTAATCATGCCCATTTATTGCAAAGTCTTTGTTAATTATGCACTTGTATTGCAAATTTATTATTCATACAATTATTTTATTTTTTTTCATGCCCTGACATAATATTATTAATTTTTAATTTTATTATTATGATTATTTTATTTAACAATACCATATAGCAAATTTTTAGGCAATTTAGTGAAAATTACATGGTTATTTTAAATATATAGCGATTTCTTAAGTAAAATATTTCCAGATAAATTTACCAATTTAGTTAGAAATCCCTGGTTTTTGGCTGTACCATTTAATTAAAATATTCTAGGATTCATAACAAATATTTTGATATAGTTGATACATATACCAATTATTTCAATTATTTAACTAGAAACATAACTGAATTCTTAGGTAATATAGTATTTTTGTGTATTTTTTAGTTAATTTATAAATATTATCTGACATTTTGATGTATCAATGCAATATACAACAAATTAATCAATAAAAATCATAGCATATTGTAAGTTTTTATATATAGTCTGAATGTATCCGACAAAATATTCTGTCTCCTTATAAGTATTTGTCGTAAAGGTACTGGTCACATTCAACATGTCGCAAGGGTATATTAATTAAGGCATATTAAATATTCTTAGGTAATTTAGTGAGAAATGGATGATCATAGATATCAGAAATTCGTGAATAATTTGAATATAACTTACCGAATTCTTATTTAAATTTAAATTTTAAAATATGACCTTGAAAAAATATATTTTGACCTTGAAAATATGACCTTGAAAAAAAATTTGACCTTGAAAAAAAATGTCTTTGTCCCCGCGGGCTCATGTTTTTTAAAGAAAAAAATTTAGCCTTGAAAATAGTAATATTTTGAAAAAATAATAATATCTTTACCAATAAAAATGATACTAAGGATGTCTATAGCTCATTCAAAAGGTCTTGTAGTGGGCCTCAAAATAATTTATCGTTCAATAAATTCAGTTAGTGGGAACTCTGTAAATTTAAATTTTAAAATATGACCTTGAAAAAAAAATTTTTGACCTTGAAAAAATATTTTTAAAAATAATAATAAAATAGTCAAATGACCTTGAAATTGGTCTTGAGAAAATGTTAATAACTTTATCAATATTAATCATGATGAGGACCATTATAGCTCATTCGAAAGGTCTTGCACTAGGCCTCAAAATAAGTTATCCATCGATGAAATAAATTGATGGGAACGATAACTTGTTGCATGACAAATAATAATATTTTGAAAAATAATAATAATTTAACTATGAAAAGATGGTGGTCATCAATTGTTAATAACTTTACCAATAATAATGATAATATATATATATATATATATATATATATATATATATATATATATATATATATATATATATATATATATATATATATATATATATTAGGGTGGGTCGAATGTTAATAAATTTTGAGTTCAAGAAAGGAAACATGGTTAAAAAGTTGTATTTTGGTATAGAAAAATCGAATCAAACCATTTTACTTAGATTTATGGACATTTACTGCTCCCAACTTTTCTCCGAAAATGCAGTTCAACATAAGTGTGAAAACAATGTAATTTGGCTAGTGTCGGAATGTGTTTTGCGCCTTTGTCCATATTTAGATGTAGCTTTCTTAAGAGCTTATAAGTATATTATTTACTCTCTTGGGCTGAGATAGTATATTCTGTGTCCTCATCCCGCATTGAAATATATCCTGACAACGTCAGTGATTAGGAAGGGCCAAATTTGAATTATCCTTTTCAAAGACAAAAATCAACTTTCGAATTTATTTTTTATTAAAAACATCCAGCCAAAAGTTTAGAAATGTATTAGCGAGGGCATAAAAAGAAGTCACATGAAATCAGCTTTGCTTTGCACCTTGGGCAATTCCTTCCTTGATTTTTTACACAGTAGTACCATACCATGTCTGGACTTGTGACCAAACACTTTGCAACTGGCAGAAGAAACATCTTTGATGGCTCTTTCAACGGCTTGAGAATGACAGGGAAATTGTTCTAATGTAATTTTCTTATTCATCTTCAATTCATGATCCAATATATGAGATAAAAGAGGGGGAGGCGTCAAATTACATTTTGTCCAGTCAATCATGTCAGCATATGATGTAGCAGACGACTGAAGAAAGACAGTATTCTTGTCCATAGTGCGAATCACTTCGGAAGGGAGAAAATTTTGTCTTGCAGTTATGATTTTTTCTGTTGCAAACTTTCTGATTTCTTCATCATCATCACCAACAGCAGCTAGGAGTATATTTTCTGGATGTGAGAAGTAATTGTTGTTCTGAATGACAGGAAAGATGATTTCTTGGTCTGATGGATCCAAATCCTGCAGAAGTTGGAGCATATAAAAAATATTTCTTGCACCATCTTGGCATGACGAGTGAATCTTTATATAAAACCATGACGGTCCATAGAAATTGACAATAAATTTCACTATTCGCATGAGAGGTTCAGATGGAGCAGTTTCGGACATATATAGTCGCAGAATTCTATTAGCTTTCGTTAGCCAGCGACTGTGATTCAAATTTCCTGGTTGTGCCATTTGTAGAAAAGGGACATCCTTGTTGTTGTGGTACCATTTCTGGACTGCCAAGCATACTCTGAGGAAATACAATTGATCAGTGTTCAATTCTTTCTTGACATTTTCACTAATATCTACGACCTTTCCAGGAAGGGACATAAAGGCTACTACGGGCTTGTCTTTTGGATCAAAATCAAGAACGCTTCCTATTTCACCACATGACGTTTTTGGACCTTTTGTTTCTCCACCATCGACGACTGAAAAATACTTCCTGAATGGCAATTCATTTGCATGCAACAAGCATATCAGCCATTGTAGAGGTCGCCCTAGGCTTTTTTCGAGTCTTCTGATTATTCCATTATTTTTTCCGGTGTTTGTATTGGTTCCATCGCACACAATTGCTTGAAGGGTCAGTGAGGACTGCGTGCTAACGATGATTGACATGATTTCTTTGCCAATATCCACAGCTTTACTACTTTGAGGTACAACATGATCGATATATGTATCCCCTGGAAAGGCGACAATCACATAATGCTCCTCTTTTAGGATCCTTCTATGAAGTAAGGTGGAATCTTGTTTCCCGTCGAAACCGAGGCAAATCAAGTTTTTCGCTTCTGCTGAATGCTGTTCAATTTCTCTCTCCCTCCAGTACTTTCTCTGACGTCGTAATTTTGCGGGATCGATGATTGTTTGAGAGGATAACAGTTCCATATCTTTCAGAAAAGCGTTTACTAGCAAACACGTGTCTCTGTTGCTCACACCACATCTGTCAACAGCTTTACTTAATTCAGGATAATGTCTTCTATTTTGAAATTCATCACATTCTTCTACGCTTGACTCTGAGCTTTCTGTTGAATTGTCTAACTTATCTTTACTTTCATCACTAGCGGCTTCACTCTCCGTGTCACTTCTTGAGGTCGGATGTAGATCGTTAACTTCAGTGTCCATTATTTCATTTTTCATTTGTTTTCCTTTTCCTGTAGGGCTGCTTTTCGTTTGTTTTCTCTTCAATTTTGAGGTTTCCTGTCTGTCCGTATTTCCGATTTTCATGTTTCTGGTAGTTTGTTGGTCAATCCAGAACTCCCACTCTAAGGTAGGAATTTTCAAGGCCAATCGGCATGTACACTGACTTCTTCCACGAGCACCATCATTAAAACATTTGCAGCAACATATGTCAAACAATTTGGAAAACGAGCTTAACTTATCTTGAAATTTGGCAGATGACCTCTTGCATACTGGATACTTCTCTAATTCACGCACTTTTGATATTAGTCGCTTGACACGAACCACAATACTACTGAACTCAACAGTTGGGATACTTGCCTTCATATAAATTTCCTTCACCTTATTTGCGAGAAGAGTTGCTTGTTCGTTAAAGCCAGTATGAAATTGCGTACATTTCTCATTGTAACAGTAATCACGAAACACATCTTCACAAGTAGGTAATTGGTTTCTGGGTAGTTCACAAGTTTGACCAAACAGACAATGACGTGATTTACTTCTTGTTTTGAGAAATTGCTTATTTCTCTGTCCCTTCATAACTGCTCTTCTGTACTCAGCTCTGGCAAAATAAAAGTGAATCATCAAGTTAAATTTTTTAATTATGTCCAGCAAACACTTGACATCCAATCGAAACAAATTAAATTATCTGAGTTTAGACTGACTAGTAGTATCCATGTGGATTATGTGTTGACTGTAGTGTGTGTGTTAGTATTGTTCAGAAGAAATTGTCTTTGTGAGTGCTTGTGTGAAGGTGCTTCCGTGAATTAACCTCTCTATACATGCACGCGTTAGCTTGGACTTGTGAATAGAGCATGTCAAAAATGGTCTTTCTGCAAGCGTGTGACTGCTTGCAGGATGAATTTACAATGGCACATGTGCGAGCATTTTTACTGGGATAGTACTAATACATACAAACAAAAGTTGGGACCTGTAAACCCTTTTAAACAGCAGTCTTTTGCAGGGATATTTCATTTTCTAGCATAAGCACAACTTTTTAGGCATGTTTGGAGAAAAAAAAAATTTTCGACCCACCCTAATATATATATATATATATATATATATATACAGTACCGGATGGTACTATTTTGGCGCCTGGAGCAAACTTCTTGAAAAGGCGCCTATATTGTTAAAGTCAAATTTGATTTTTCGCCAATAAAGAGACAGTTTCAAAGCAATGTGAAAAATTTGAATTTTGTTCAATAAAAATTTAACATTATTGTAATAATATATATATATATATAGAGGAAAAGCGCTCAAAAATGCAAATTTATCAAAATATAGATTATTATGTAGAAATACGTGTTATAATAACAGTCAGTATGATAGTTTTGTTGAGAATAATTATTCTTCAATTTGATCGAAAAGGCGCCTTTTTTTCAGTGTGATTCTGGCGCCTGGTGCGGTTGCTCCCTCGCTCCACCCATAGATCCGGCCCTGTATATATATATATATATATATATATATATATATATATATATATATATATATATAAATATATAAATATATAAATATATGTATATATGTAGATAGATCTTGCACTAAGCTTTAAAATGAGCCATTGTTCAATAAATAAAAAAAAAACATGGGCCCGCAAGACCAAATAATAATATTTTGAAAAATAATAATAAAATTATAATATTTTTAAAAAATAATAATATGACATTGGTGAGTCATCACTATGAGTCATATGACCTTGGTGAGTCATACAACCTTGAGAATGTCCTTGGATGAGTCATGCGACCTTGAAATGACTTTGACGAGTCACTTTCTTTGTTTAAATGACCTTGATGAGTCATTGGATGAGTCATGGTCTTTGTTTAAATAACCTTGATGAGTCATATGTCTTTCTTGAAAAATTTTTTTTTAATTCCTAGCCGGGGGTATGTGGTCTTGCGGGCCCATGGTTTTGCGATGCCACTACCATCTACTTACGTAGCATTCATAGACGAACCAAGTGATGAAAGAATAGAAGATAAATACAGAGAATACCCAAATATCAAGCCCAATAGAAGAGGAGATAGTCGGGGCAGTGTATTAAACAGTGATGCTCACTCCCAAATTATTAATTATTATAATAAAAGTAAAATATGAAAGACACAGAGGTAACGGAAGAGGAAAATAATGTAATACGGAAAGTGAATAGATTCATAAAAAAGTATTTTGCAGAAAGAGAAAGAGAAAATATACAAATACTCACCTTAGATGAATGGAAAAATGATATTATTAGTTTTGATAAAATGCAAGGCCGACCAAGTGTAACTATTAGAATACAAGGCCATGAGTTGGAGCATATTTGAGAAACTTAACGATGTAGAACTAATAACAACGACTGATACATTGGGATGTGCAAATAATAGTATTTTAGAAACGAAAGGTAAAGCAATATTAGAAATAGAAATAAATGGCAGGAAAAGAAGGGTAACATTTACGATAGTACGATATATGACTCCAGAGGTTATTGGTGGTAGAGTTGCAAAAACAATTTGGTATACAACTAAAATGGCCAGTAGAAGCGATAAAAAAATTATGGGAAAACAATATTATCAAAAAGTGTAATTCGCCATGGAGCACTCCATTAATATGCGCCTGAAGAAAAGCAAGATATCAGATTATGTCTTGATTTCAGGCAATTAAACCTAGTAACAGAGAGACAGGCGTTCCCTATGCTGAATATAACAGAGATGTTAGATAAATTGGGTGGAGCAAAGTATTTCAGTTCGATAGATCTTGGAAATGCATATTATCAAGTAGAACTAGAAGATGAATCAAAGCTTAAAACGGCGTTTTCAACCAAATCAGAGCAATACTGTTTTAACAGAATGCCTTTTGAAATAACATCGGCACCAGGTATGTTTCAGGAACTGATGGGAAAAGTATTAATGGGTACGAGATATGCAGCAGTATACCTAGATGATATTTTGATATTTACAGAAACGATCAATCACCACTACGAAGTTTTAAATGAAGTGCTGGACAAAATTGGAAAGGCGGGTCTTAGAATAAACACTGAAAAGCGCCATATCCTTAAAGAGGAAGTCAAATTTTTAGGTCACATAATCAACAAAAATGGAATACAGACGGACCCATCAAAGCTAGACGCGATTAAATCATTTGAAAAGCCAAAATGTGTTAAGAATCTGAGAAGCTTCCTAGGAATATTCAATTAGTACAGAATATTTATAAAAGAATACGCAAAAAAGGCAAGAGTTTTAGAAGAGCTGTGCGGGTTAAACAACAAAAAATTAATTTGGACTGACAGATGCAAAATCGCATTCAAAAATATGAAAAATGCTTTAGTGTCCTCACCTATTCTAGGGTTTCCAGATTTCGAAAGAGAATTCATTCTGGATACTGATGTGAGTTTTGACACGATTGGAACAGTATTATCACAGAAATAAGACAACGGATGTGAAAAGGTTATAGCATACGGTTCTCATGCAATGAGCAATCATGAAAAGGGATATTGCATAACAAGGAAAGAGTTGCTAGCAATCTATTATTTTTGTCAACACTTCAATCATTATTTATATGGAAAACGGTTTATTTTGATAACGGACCATAAAGCTATCACGTTATGTTATCCACAAAGAAACCAATAACAACGCAATTCCAGACATGGATTAACTACCTCAGTAGTCTGGATATTAAAACAGAGTATAGAAAAGGTACTGATCATGCGAATTCAGATATGTTATCAAGGAGTACATGGGGAACATGCACACAATGTTTATTGGCACATGAAGAATGAAAATCAGAAAAATAAACACGATGGAAAAAGCTGAAGATTATAAGTGGCAGAAATATAATACAGAAATAGAACAAATAAAAAAAGAAATAACACAGGGTTCAAGTTGGAAATTTAAACTGGTAGATAACGTGGTGAAAACTATAGAGGGTAAGATATGGATACCTAGAGAAAAAAGACAAGAAATGATAAAGAAGTAGGTACAAGTGTGCTGCATGACTCATATGATTCATCGATGACTCATAACAAAGAACAGGGACTCATACCCCCGCCCCTTGGTGAGTCATAAATGACTCGTCCAAATGACTCATCACACACATGACTCGTCCAAATTACTGATCACGCGTGACTCATCGGGTGGACTCATCCGGATGACTCATCATGCATGACTCATCAAGGTGACTCATTTCAAATTTAAATTTTAAATTCAAATTTTAAAAGCATCAAATGATGTCAAACTTCATGGGTATCATTCGAAAGGTCTTGAAGAGCTCTATTTAATGGTCATACCTTTGAATATCCTTAACCTTCAAAAGGTGAAATTCCTTCAACATTTTAAAAACTATATAATATAGGTATCATTTTAAAGGTAATTCAATATTTTTTTCAATATTCTAAACTACCGCAACGTAATATTATTGTCGATATATGTGTTAAGAAATTGAAAGTAATATTAACAAAGACAATGCAGTTTTAATGCAATATCAACAAAGACCCTTCAATGTACGTGCAAACTCAAACAATTACTAGTAATAATAATAATAATAATAATAATAATAATAATAATAATAATAATAATAATAATAATAATAATAATAATAATAATAATAATAATAATAATAATAATAATAATAATAATAATAATAATAATAATAATAATAATAATAATAATAATAATAATAATAATAATAAAACAGATTAATACATTTATTAAACAATAAAATAATTTGAAATTAACAATGGCTATTTAAATATTGATGTACTCATATTTGCTGCCATCTTGTTTGAAATTGGTAACGTTGAATTGTTTTTTAGATATTCTATCAATCCTTTGATTGTTTGAATTTCGCTTAATAATAATTCAATGATCATGTTTCTTAACATTAAATTTCATATTCTTTTTATTTTCAACAATTCAGTTATTGAAAACTTCAATATGATCAATCAATTTAAATTTTATATTTTGTATATATTCAAATGATAGGTCATAGCTGTTTTCTAAATTCTCCAATCTTTGGGATATTCTTCTTCCTGGATGCTTTGCCCATTTTGGTTAGTCAAGAATATATAAAATATCTATCAACTTGGCGGTATTTGGACAAACACATATTGATTTATTAAAAGACTCCACTGTCATTGTTGTATTGTGTGAGCACACACTCGTTATAATAATTAGCAATAGAAATATAGTTTTCATGTTGTATCAAATCAAACTCATATATATTTTACATTTATAGTCTATCAACCAATCAGAATCATATGGTTTTAGTATAAATAAAACATTATATTTTAAATTATTGCAAATAAATTTCATTGGAAACTTGTTAAATGAGTTGGTCAACAGAAACATTATGGAAAGCCTCAGTTTCCTAATCAATAGGACCGAAAAGATTATTGAAGGCAACCATATTGATTACCAGGAAATGCTGAATATGGAGTGCCTTGAAACAAAGAAGTTTTATTTTAACAGAATATTCAATTGTCTATGCGATGAAGAAATGAAGTGGATCCGAATAATTGTAGGGTTCACTTATATGAAAATTATAATTGAAAAAATTCTATGGGACTTAGCACTTTACTATCAGTGATCTCAAGAAGTAAGTTTTCTTTTATAATCTATATTTTAATAATATTCATTTTTAGATAATCAAGTCCAAGTTTACTCCATGGATAGAAGCCAATGGCGGATGGGGTACATTAAATCAACTCGCCCGAAATGCCAAGGAAATCGATCAGAATAAAAGAAAATTTAAAAACTATATTAAACTTGCAATAGGTGTTGCCATCTTGTATATTGCCTGAAATTTTCTTGGTAATCGTGAATAATGATTAAAATGAAATGTTACAGGGTTTTTATACCTTTGACTCATGTCTATCAACCAATCAAATTATAGCACGTCTTTGTTTAAATTTCATTCGAAATGCATTGATGTTGCATTGTCACATGTTTTGTTATATGTTCTATTTGCAGATTTATTATTAATGTTATTATTATTATTATTATTATTATTATTATTATTATTATTATTATTATTATTATTATTATTATTATTATTATTATTATTATTATTATTATTATTATTACTATTATTATTATTACTACTATTATCAAAATATATAAAATAACAAAAACTAAATAACATTTATTTGTTAAAAACATTTAATGCACAAAGTTCTTGGTATGGTGAAAATCAAAATGAGTTTTAACCGAAACCCATTCAACATATCGCTGATATCTAGCTCTGAAGCAGGAACAGCTATTGTAACAAAAATATTCTGGATCCATATGTTTAATTGTTCGATTTATCTTCACATCCCACATAAATTGGTGGAAAATCTCGAACATCCATATCCCGTCGCATTGAATACCAAATCGGGGATTAATTCTGTAGGCTAGTTGTGCATTTCTGGATAATAGAATGCTAACTTCTTTAGCATGACTGCAGCATATTCTTCTGAAAAATATAATATTTAAAATTGTAAACAAAAAATAAAAACTTTACCATAATCATCTATTTCTTTAATCAAACGAGCGGCGCTTGGAATTTTGTACATTTTGTTGAATAAATGATTTCTAAACAATAAACAGTTTACTTAAAACAATCATTAACCAATTAGAAATCGACCAATAAAAATATCTCATTCCGAAAATTGTTAACAAATTCCCTATACTCTAAATTTCTCAACCCAAGCTTGACAACCTTTCCATTAGCAAACACATTGACACATATAGGGTTATATTTTAATAGTCTTAGTGCCGGAAACAATTCAGGTTCAAACATACAATCACATTTTCTCGACATGTTATATAGATTGATACTATGTCCCATATCCAAAGTGACGGTAATTGATTGGATTTTAATATTATTTATTCGATATTCTAATTTATTAATATCCAAGGGTTTCTTACATCCCATGATTCTGCATTTGCCAGTCTTAAAAAATATTAACGGATATCGACAATTTGCTGTGGTTTGCCTGACGCGAACCTCATTTTCGAAACATCAAAATTTCCTCAATAATTTATATTTGTTAAAATTATTAATTCATTTATGAAAATTTCTCTTTATATACAATTTTAGCACGAGTTCATTAAATCATCGAATATAAACAAATATATGTATATATATTTATAAAATTTGAATTGGAATTAAAAAATGATGCAGTATACCAAATCTTTGGTCCGAGTGGTAGCGAGAAAACATTGTTTGTTTGTAAAATATTACAATCAAAATTATTCAAGTCAAAATTTAATAAAATTTCTTGGCATAGTGGAGCAGATGATGAAAGCGGAATGACACAAGATCAGTTTTGTAAAATCAAAATGACAATCATAAAAGGTTTCGATAAAAACTGGTCATCTAGATTACGACAGGTTTTGTGATTATTATTGATGATTTGTATCAAGAAGTAAATAAAGAAAAGATTTTAATAATTTATTTACAAAAATTAGTAGATTAGGTGTCACTGTAATTTTTATCACTCAAAATCTTTTTCATCAAGGTGGATCTCATCGAACTCGTAATTTGAATGTTCAATATTTAGTTATTTTCAAGAACCCTAGAGATGCAACAGTGATTGATTTTCTTGCACGTCAAGCATACCCTAACAATCGAAATTTCTTAATGAGTGCATTTGCCGATGCAACAAAATCCTCACATGAATATATTTTTCTAGATTTTACACAACAATGTCTTGATGAATTACGAGTAAGAACATATATATTTAACAAGGAAGGAGCTGTAGAATATAAACAAAGTTAAAACCAAAATAAATTATCAATCATGTTACTAAAAACTTGTGTAAAGACAACAAAAAGGAAACCTACAAAATTGGCTAAAAAGGTTAAAAACAAAAAACTAATTTCACATCATCAAAATAATTGCTTATTGATAATATTCCAACGAGTAATCGTATTCTATCGAATAATCATACTAATCGTAATAATTCTCATCGTAGTTTTCCGTTTTTCATTGCATTACTTAAGGCTCCCAATATGGGAAGAATGAATATTTTGCAGTCTTTTCCAAACTATTTTATTGATGATTTACTTGATATTTTAATTAAAGTTAAAGGTAAATTCCGTATAAGTACATCAAATAAAAAGATTTTGAACAGGCACAATAAACCATTATTATCACTAGTAAATACAAAAAATAAAAAACTTATGCGTAAAATCATATATAAACAACAAAGAAGCTTCATTGCAGCTTCGATACCAATAGCATTATCATTATTAGGAGGTGCAGGGTTATTAGGGAGATCATCATAAACAATGGGTCAATCATTACCAAATCTTAATTTAAATTTTAAATCTTTCTGTTGTAATGGAGAAGATTTGGACGAACCCGGAAGACGAATTTGGTTTCGGTGGAGTGGCAAAATTAAAGAAAATAGTTCCGAACTCGAAAAAAGAAACCCAGAAGTGATTATCAGATCAACTCGCGTACAGTTTGAACAAACCAATGCAGAAAAGATTTCCAACAAGAGCGTATAAAAAATATATGGAATAAATGATTTGTGGCAAATGGATTTGGTGGAGATGATACCCTATTCAAAAATTAACAAGGGGTATAAATATATTTTAACATGTATTGATGTATTCAGTCGGTTTGCCCGAGCAATACCAGTCAAGGCAAAATCTTCAGATAAAACGTCTAAAGCTATTAATATTTTATTTAAAAATGGACATCCTAATAATTAACAAACGGATTTAGGTATTATTATTATTAAGTGATGATTTCTTGGTAGCAGCATTTATTATTTAAAACAATAAAATGAAAATTTAAGCCTTTTGCTGCAAATAATGTATTTAATGAAATGATTTTCGACTATAAGTCCTTTTATCTTATAGTCGAAAATTGCTTCATTAAATATATTATTTGCAGCAAAAGACTTAAATTATCATTTTATTGTATTATTATTATTAATATTATTATTATTATTATTTTAGGTAAAGAATTCTACAACATTAAAGTTAAGCAAATCCTCGATAAACTAAAAATAAATCACTATTCGGTACATTCTCAATACAAAGCTGCTCATGTTGAAAGATTTAACGGAACCTTGAGAGATAGATTAAAGAAATTGTTCGTGTATCAAGGTAATAAAAAATGGGTATTGGTTTTACCAAAAATTATAACCAGTTATAATAATTCATCACATCGAGGACTTAATGGATTGAGACCAGTTGATGTAAAATCTAAAATACTATCTCAACAAGATGTAACAAAAACCAAACCAAAATGTAAAGTTGGTGATCATATTAAAATTAGTAAAATTAGTGCATCACCATTTATTAAAAATTTTGATACAAATTGGAGTGATGAAGTTTTTGTAATTTCTAAAATAAATACTAGAGAATATGAAACTGATCCATCTACATTGAAGTTTAGGAACATGAATAATCATTATCAAAAGATACTCGTCAAATGTCATTTGCTAAATTAGACATGGCGTATCAAAAGCCCACTTAAAATGGCATAAATATATCTCAAAACTGAACTGAAATTAATTGTATTTGTATTAGCTAATAGTAGTATGATTTAAGGACTCCAGAACATTTTCAAGGTCATCCCAATGTCCAGATCAAATATGGGTCAATTGAATCATTTATTTATTTATTTTTTAATTTTATTTTTTTCAATTACTTCTATATAATTTTATTAATTAATTATTTTGTTATGTTTTTATTTTAATTAATTACTTTAGTTAGTTTTCAATTTATTACATTTAATTAATTAATTGTTTTATTAATATTTTATTTTAATTACTTATGTTATTTAATTGATTTTTTTGGTTTATCTCCTAATAAATTTTAATTATTAATAATATAATTATTGTATTTATTTATTAATATTTTATTATTATTATTACTTTTTTTAAATTAATTTTTAATTAATTATTTAATTTTTTTTTATTATTATTTTACATTTACATTTAATATATTCTAACAAGAGTGTAAACTGTAACAATAATATTTCTATTGAACAAAATTTTAATTATTAATTATTAGAATTATTATAAAATAACGCTTTGTTAATTTAAAATAAAATGGGCATTAATTTTTCAGAAGAAAAAACAATCTTTTTCATGAAAAATAATAATTCTTACTTAAAACTAATTATCTAAATTAATTGGACAAATGAATTATTAAATGATAAAACACATTTTAATTAATTAAGTCAAATTATTCACTATATATATATATATATATATATATATATATATATATATATATATATATATATATATATATATATATATATATATATATATATATATATATATATATTTATTGAAAAAAATTCAATTATTGAATATTTGGTTGGAAAAATAATATACTATTTGTCCACGACCATACTAACCTGGGTTCACCCGATCTCGTTCGATCTCGGAAGTTAAGCAGGTTAAGGCCTCGTTAGTACTTGGATGGGTGACCGCTTGGGAATACGAGGTGTTGTAGACTTTTTTTAATATTTGAAATATTCCATCACTATTCTAGTGGAGGACAATCGACGAATGTCAGGTATATTTTTATGGCCATTAAATTTATTTATTTATTTATTATTCACATAAATTTAATTGTTAAAGTGCTTGTTTCGATTTGAATTCATTTGTAGACGGAGGAGTTGCGATATGCATTTGACGAATCTTATAGTGACCGTAGGCATAACTATCATTACAATTGAACCAATACCTTTTATCATCAAAACATTGGAGAGCTCGTTTTTCTGTCATGAAAGTATACAACTGATACAACTGATGATTGACACTTCCTATTCCCTTTTGATGGATGCTCACTATTCCACCATCAGTGTACACTTTTTATAGGCTTCATGGTTGATATTAGAATTTGCAAGACTTATTCCTTTGGCTTTTAGCACTTGGGTCGAAGAAACACCCATTCTTTATATTGATTTCCTTTATTCTCATCCTTGACTTTCCCGATTACTGAACAAATTTTATCAGAGAACAACGGATCAGTCACTGGATAATTTGAAGTATTTAGTAGCCCATCGCCAATCATTTTTGGATATAGTTGTAAGCGTAAATCTACATTTTTACACTCTTTAAAATACAAAATATTGATTAAAAAATCGAAAAATTAAAAAAAATGAATTTCCGGGGGAAACTGGTATGGGCGGATGCTAAATAATGAGCCGAGTTCAACTATAATAAAATAAAATCAATGGGGGTCCCAAGAAAGAATAAATTACAAAAAACAAAAATTAATTAAAAATTAATTAACCAATGGAGAACCCGAACTAATGGGAAACCAGAGCTAATGAAGAACCCGAGCTAATGGGAAACTTGAGACAATGGAAGTGTACAGAAGAGGAAATTGCTTGGCATCATAGCATGCACAAATTTTACCAAGTCTAACATGATCACCGACTTTATATTTTGGTTTTTTTTAATTTTTTCTGCTTTTTTAGAAAGCCATATAACCGAAATTTTAGATTAAAAATCAACTGGTGTCAACCCATTCATACTTTGATGTGATGAATAATTATAACTAAATGAATAAATACCAGCAAAGATGGACAATCTGGCTATAAGATTTATTGACTCGCTCCAGTTCGGCTAATAGCACATTAACAGAGATGCCCATTACCAGATCAGTGTTCTCAAATAACACAAATATTTGTTATTTTAGGCATAAGACATTTAGATTATCAACCTTTTGTTAACGTATTTATTTCTGAATTGCAACTGGAATGCAAAGGAAATCCATGTTTCTGATTGATCGTACAATATGAATATCAGTTTCTGATTGGATAAAATTTGTATATAAACTATTAATAATTTCTTATTTCATGACGATTTTTTTATATTGCTTTGAGGAAACTGTCTGAATTATTTCCAGATCTCAATGAACGAATGATGATTTGAGCTAGAGAGATTATTCTATTTTGGATATGTAATTTCGAAGGACTCAATTTATCTTATTTGGTTAAACTTTACAATGAATAAATGAATGAGCCAGATTTTATGAAAATTGTTAATGCCTTTGAAATTATCTGCCATTGCGATTCTGGAGGAAAATGCAAAAGAAATATATTAGAGATTGTATTAGAAAAATTAAAAAATGATTATTTAGAAAAAAAATAAATGTTTATTCAATATTATTTTTATTTTTTTTGATAGATTTAAACATACAAATAAATAAAGCTAATATGCTATTAAAATGCATGTTGCTGATTGAGAGTGCTGCGGGAATGCATTGAATACGCATGTCCCCATTGGTTGAATCAATGAGTCATCATGTATATACACCTTATTCCGAAATTTAATAACTTCTATAATCTAAAAAAAAATTTCAATAAATATATATTATAGGAACACACAAACTTACCTGTGTGTAGAAATTTATTGTTCCGAAATTTAGTAACTTTATTATAGGTTTTGTGAAGGTGAGAGAAAAATAACTGAACACACCAACACAAAACACATAATGAAAAATGCATGCAAAATTCTTATATAGGTTTTTGTTCCGAAATAAATAACTGTTAACATATTGTTAAAATATAATTATTTTTAAATTATTAAAAAATGCAAGAAAATACTTTTAATTTAGATTCCGACAGCTCTACCTTCGAGATCTTTTGATTTACAGAAAGAAATTCACAAATCGTAAATTTAAATAAATTATTTTAATAAAAAAAAATCAAAATTCAAGTTTTAAAAGTTACTTGAAATTAAAAAAATTACCTGAAAACCATTTTTAATGAATTGAATACATGTAAATGAAATGTAAATGAAATTGAATAACTTCATTTTCACGTAAATGGTGACTCACCTCAACTGGTGTACACACCAACGTGAATTATAGAGGTTATTAAATTTCGGAATTTTGTGAATACAATGAAAAATATATACAATGAAACTGAGAAAAACTCAATATTTATACAATACAAGTGCATTACCAAATGAAGATTATCAACATTAATAGCATTATCAACAAATTTCTGATTCAAATCAATAAGGATTTAAAATGCAAAGAATATCTATACCCAAATGACAAGGTTTCAAAATGTTACGATGGAATAAATGAAATTAAATTCCAAAATGATACACAGTGACGTCATATTTCAAGGTATAAAATATGATGCCAATAATAAAATTTATTCTGTTTGGAAACTAACTAAAGGTATTGAAGCTCACGATTGCTTATTATTGTAACTATTTGCTGTTTAAATATACGTAATATGGATTTATTTATGTTACATAAAAAGAGCAAAACCACAATTTTAGTATATTTATTTAAAAGATAACAAGTAGAATGTTTTTTCAACAAAATTAAAAAATATCAATATTAAAATAGTTTTCTTTGTTTTAAAAATAAGCTCTAATTAGGCATTGTACTAATTTCTTTGTAAAAAAGTACTTTGAAAATATTTCTATGATGACTCTCCAATAACTCCATATTTTTTCAATCTCCAACTGACATAACATTCTAAAAACATACTGATATTTTTGGTATGCCTTTGTTCTCGTGCGCTTACATCAACCGGATCCAAACGGTTTTCAAATGAAATATGGTAACTAACGGCCGGCTTGGTTATCATTATAAATTTAAATAATATCTGAATTAGCCATCTATGTTACGAAAATATAATGTCAAATGAATTTTTTTTGCAAATTCAATTAATTTAACAGAATCATAGTGTATATTTATTTCAATATTGTTTATACATGAGTTTGAAACTGGTAAATGCAGGTTATTTCCTACAGTTACTAATATATCTGTACAACTTCATCCTGTTCATGTTCCTAAATCCATATCGTTTTCAGTAGAGGAGCACTGAAATCACCAGCAATGATGGGTTCAATAATATTGGAATAGATAAACATTTATTGATGAAGTTTAACTATTTTCGGTAATATCGAACCTTCATTAGTTATACTATCTTTAATTTACTTTTTTAGGTGATCCGAATGTGGTTATCAAGTTATTATCAAACTGAAAACTTTCAATTGTGTTTATTTTTCACAAGACCAATCGATTCCAAAATATTGCACAATTTTCCAATAAATAGGTTTGTAGTTGATTTATTTCAGTTATATATAAATAATCTTTAAATGTGTAAGTAAAGGTTTCTTTTTTATAACACGTTATTGTCATCTTGATTTATTGTAAAACTAAATACTATTGTAAAATTATTTGCCTATAATAATAATAATAACAATCCAGGATTTGCTTAACTTTACTATTGTAAAATTCCTTACTTGTAATAACAATAATAATACGAATATGTTGCGTTATTGCAGCGTATTTTTTATTATGGAAATTTTGTGAACCATTTTTGTGTGTATTTATTTTTTTTTCAAACAACGATTTTTTCTATCTTTCTATAGTGTAAGAGCCTATTTTATGTCGCGAAGCCAGTTCAATGTCAGTTCTGGCTATGACACACACACATTTATTATAGGTAAGTTTTTTTATATTATCAAAAGCTAAATCAACGTCATTTAGAAGCTGATCAATTGTCGGTTGGTGTAACATACAGATGTTTCAAAATAATGCTTCAGTTGACGCAATATTACAGAAATAGCTTTACAAATTGGTTTTTATTATTTATAATCAAATAGTAATTATCGCTTCATATAATTCAATATTTTACCAGGATTTTTTCTTATCTGTTTGTGAATCGCTAAATCCGTAAATGTCAATTTGTAATAAAAGTGTAAACAATTATTACCTTAAGAATTAGACAGGCCTGGACTTGCAACAGAGGTGCAAACGAATTGTTTATCATTCATTAAATGACAATTTTTAAAATGGAGGTTGACTGACCTTTGACCTTTGACTGATTAAATCTAGCTTATCAAAGATTATATATTGCCACCGCCTTGATAAGCATTTCAATTCAATCTACAAATGCAAATGCTAACAGTTTTCTGTAAGTTCAGTTTATACTTTCCAACCTCAATTTATTTTAGGTATCTTTTTACTTCTGGTATTGGCGGAATCTCAAATTCAGTTATTTATCATCTCGGTCCCAAAATTTCCACATTTCATTGCGAACGATTTTTCACTGAATATCCAATCAAAATCCGAGAACGGCAAGTTGAGTTCTGATCCGTCAGATACGATGGTCATACGGATTGTGGATCTTAATTTTGTGGAGATTGAAAGAGCATATCTTATCTATGGGGTACAAGATTTCATTGATGATGAGTTCAATGGTAAATTAATGGGCATTAAAGTATGGGAAAAAAATCCTGACTCAACGGCAATGAATATATCCATAATATTCAAGCGAGGAGCTCACAAAAAATATTTAGAAATATTTTATTTTTCGGCTCCTAATAAATTTCAACGGAGAAAATATTTAAAGAATCTCTCCCTTGCGAAAAGGTTATTTCATGAACTGATTGAATTATTTATCCCATCCACATTGGCAATCTCGGTGCTCCCAATCAATGTTGACAGAAAGGAAATTATAATTAATGACATGGTGATGGCATCCTGCAGAGCCTTTGATGGAATTCCAAATGATAAACCAAAATTCGAGGATCAAGCTCACTTAAATGTGACGGAGAAAAGATATAATAAAACGGCCAATGAGATCAAAATGGATTTTAGCGCATCTCTCAGTGACCATCTGACTAATTTCAGCTGCACCGCCGGAAATGTCACGGAAACGTTCACAATACGTATTCATCGTAAGTTATGATATTTTGAAAATATAATATTAAACAAGGGAATGCATAAGAGATTTGTTATCAAACATCTACAATATCCCACAGTATAAATAAATGTAAATAAAAATTTAAATGGCCTTCCTAATTTACGGGAAACGCGAAATTATTGTAATATTTTCATCTATAATAATTTGTTTGAATTCTCGACTAAATATTCAAAACGCGTTTAGTATTTCCCACAAATATTTGTTATTATCCCCGAGTTAGTGGCAAATATTAATTATAAATATTTATAACATTTCTCATTCTAGAAATTCTAATTTGGAATGACTGCTAAATGATAAATGCTTTATATGTTGTGTTCAGATCACCCCTCGAAGATCCACATAAAGCCAGATATTGATGAAATTTTGCAAGCAAACAGAACGATTCAATGCTATGTCCAAGATGGATATCCTTATCCTTCAGTACGTTTCCAACTAATTGAAGGTCCATCAAATGCATCTCAGTATTATGAAACTAGAGAAAACGAGTCTCACATATACATCAATTCTAACGTTCCAGTCGGATCAGCGTGGAAATTCAAATGCTCGGTGAAAAGCACAATTGCAAAAGAGAACAAAACGAAAGAAAAGGAAGTCATGTTTAATATTTCTGGTATGCTTCACTTCATTTTTATATAGTAATATTATTACACCAGTCTCATGATTCAAAACTCATAAAATCACATATTATCGAGTTAGAGCTATTGTTCCCTTGACCTTGACAGCTAATTGTATCCATAGTAGAATAATAATTGAAGACAAATAGGGGTAATAATTACAGAGCTTCTCCTGTCTAATGTTTACATTTTGAAATAAATTTTCTTACTACTCAAGTAAATACAGTCGAATTACAAATTTCGTAACAGCGCTCCTTTAATCATTTACATATCACTGATTTAAAACAATTTCAATTTCTAAAACTAATTCTCTCAACTGTCGAATTTTTATTTTAAATATTAGAGAAATTATTTATTTTTTGGTCAGCGCTTTTGATCAATTGTTTTTATTTAGAATTTCTTTTACCTTTTTCTAAATTTTTTATAATGGATATGTTTTGGCTATTTGACACAAATTGATCTATTGTTGAAATCTAAATGAAGATAAATATAATGATAATATATAAAATATATTTAGATTCATGGCTAATACTGATTTCTATAGCCAGGAAATTCAAAGTCCCGCGAAGTGAATTTAAAATTGAATCGGCTACATCTTTAAAATAGCCTACTGTAGGGGACTCAGCCCTTTCAGGCTTTTGGAACCCTTTAACCTAAGGAAATACTTGCAAAAATTTTATTTTTTAAAAGGTTTTAGGTTTTATAATGCAAAAGGTATTAAACATGCTTTTTTACTAGAAGTTCACATCGAGTCTACTTTTAATTATTGTAAATAAAACGGATATTCTTCATCAAGCCAAATTTTCAAATAAAATCGGATTTCATTGAATGTGCTCTTTCATGCATGTTTGGGAATTTCTTAGAAGTTTTAAAGAACCAATATTAAAGAACCCTGGTTTATTTGTAATTTCTTAGGAGTTTGAAATTGACCCAGAAAGATGCGTAGTTATGATTTACGTACGAAATAAAATTTACATTCTAAATAATAATATCAGTGAAATAGCCGGCATTAGACAGAAAGAAGTACACAATCTCGACCAACTGTTAAAATGGCATTCAATGCTTTTATGGAAATATGTTAATGATAATTTAATGAAAGTTGGCGATTTTGTAATGAATTTGAATCTTTGAAATAATATACTTTTATTTTAGATTTGGGTGGCTTATATGTATATCTATCGTGACGACATGATAATGTATTTCTTTGAAATAATCATTTTTCAGTCCTTCTGCCTTTAAGTTTGTCCATTAAAATGATCTTGTTTTTATTATTCCTTTCAAAATGTTGTGATCCCATGCTAATAATTCTTAATAACATATCATCATTTGCCTATTCAGGCCATCCGACATCAGTCCTTATTAAGCCAATGCCAGGTGAGATAATGGAACCGAATGCCACAATAAACTGTTTCCCTGCTGACGGATATCCAGTTGCGAGAGTTAATTGGGAAATCCTTGTGGGACCAGAAAGATCATCATTATATTACAATATTGTTAGCAACGGAACGCAAATTCAAATGAAAGAAAATTGCCCAACAAAATCTGAATGGAAGATCAAATGCGTTGTTAAAAGTTGCCTGGAAAATGTTTGTGAACTCCTTAATAGGACGATTTCATTTAGAATAGCAAGTAATTTATTATTATTATTATTATTATTATTTTAAACAACTATATATATATATATATATATATATATATATATATATATATATATATATATATATATATATATATATATATATATATATATATATATATATATATATATATATATATATATATATATATAGTTAAACATACATGACAATGATTTAATTATAAGATAACGCCAATCATTGCCGTACTCAGAAGGTTTTAAGGATTATAAAGTGAAGATAAGAAAGTTAGGGAATTTAAACTATAGGATAGTGTCAACTTCATGGAAAGTACGCAATATGTTTATTAATAAGTCAAAAACTCCGGTTGAATTGTGTTCCGATCTCGTTTATCAGTTTACATGTAATGGGTGTAATGCCACATACATTGGAGAGACTTCCCGTCATCTCTGTATTCGAGCTCGAGCACATTGTAGACCGAAGGCTTTGACCCATATTGGTGAGCACAATATGGGTTGTAAGATTAAAATAGGTATGTCTGATTTTAAAATTTTATTAAAAAATTTCGATAATTATTACGAACGTGTGATTTGTGAGGCGTTGTTGATAAAATCATTGAATCCGAAAATTAATGTGCAGAATGCAGTAAATACTTGTGTTTTGAGTGTTTTTAAATAAGTTTTTAAATAGGTTTTTAATATTGTATGTATTGATTGTTGTATTAAATTAAATAATTAATAAAAATTTTTTTAAATTATTAAATTAAATTTTAAATGTTAAAATTTTAAAAAAAATAATAAATTTTTTTTATAAAATAAAAAAATATTTTTATATATAATTAACAAATTTGTTTAAAATCCTTACTTTAATGAGTTATTATATCCCACCTGATGATGAAAGGCAAAGCTGTCGAAATTAATCGTGTAAAGAATGTTTGATTGGCGTTATCTTATAATTATATATATATATATATATATATATATATATATATATATATATATATATGTGTGTGTGTGTGTGTGTATGTGTGTGTGTGTTACGGTTATTCCATGAAATAACTGATCGTGTCTGTTAAAGTGTGTAAAATTTTAATAATTTGACAATTTAACTAGTTATTCTATGAAATAACTAGGTATTCTATAAATAAACTAATGATAGGCAATTAAAATGAAAAAGAAGAAATTTATTTAATTTATGCAGCGTATAAATGATATTTATGGACACGTACCATAAAATCATTTGTTACAACAAGGATTACTAAAATGACACTTGGAATTACGAAGAACATTATTTCTAAAACAAAAACATTTTTTGTTCACACACTGGGTTTTACACGAACATTTTTTAAATCCCTGACCAGTACCTGAACTTTGAGAAGTAGCAACCGAACGGCGCGATATTTATACATCCGGTACTTCTTCGATTTTAATTAATTTTTGTTCGCAGACACTGAACTGGGAACGGCAATATAATTGTTTTATGCTGCCGTTTCTTCTGCCCAATTGGAAAAATCCTTCTTCATCTTCTTCGACCAACGAATTAAGTGCTTCCTTCGGAATGGCAGTTGTTGACAGTTTAACTCTAGCTGCGCAACCAAACAGAGCCTCGTAGGGGGACCTTTAAATACCAGAACTATACTCTCTGTACTTCATAAACTGGATAAATTTTAACCCGTTACTCCATGAAGTTGACTGGTTGTCTTGCATCCAAGTCGTCAACATATTTTCTATGTCCTGATTGGCTCTCTCGACACTGCCTTGGCTTTGGCTATGTCTTGGTTTGCCATGTACAGGGCTTAAGGCCCTGACCATGTTAATTTTAAGTCATCAATAAGTTTGTTACAAAATTCTCTTCCATTGTCTGACTGCAATATACATGGGGCTCCAAACAACAGGAATATATCAAGCAACTGTCCTGTAATTCTTCTGCTCTCTTTGTTTGAAGAGGTCTTAAAACCACAAATTTTGTAATGTGATCCTGATAAACTAAAATAAATTTCTAGTTTCCATCAGGTTGTGATTGAAAATCTATGATGTCAACCTGACATCTTGAATTCATATGTGAAAAAATCATGGGCTTAGCAACAATACCTTTTCTGCCCGCTTTGCGTTTTTGTTGACAAGATTCACAAAAATTCAGGAAAATCTTAATATCATTTTGTGCAATATTTTTGTAACGTTGATTAAGTTCTTTTATCATTCGGTCTCTACCACCGTGCCCAATAGATAAATGAGGTTCGTACAAAATGTCAAACAAAGCATCACTTGAGCAATAAAACATTACATCTGGTGTTGCATTTGTTACCGGGACTATTTCACATCACGCTTATTTAGTAAAGATTCAAACTTTTCTTTCATTGCAGCTTTTATTTCGTTATCACTTAAAGAATTCATGGTTCAATATGTGAGAACAGTATAACGGGCACTTTAACATAACACTTTAACAGAACACTTTAACGGGCTGCAAATCGTTATTCTTTGAAATAACTAGTTAAACCATGAAATACAAGAAAATTTTACACTTTAACGGACACGATCAGTTATTTCATGCAGTAACTAGGTATTCTATGAAATAACAGATTTCATACTTTAACAGTAACAAATACATTTATATACAATTAAATAAATTCTTTGCAGAAAAAGGCTTTTTATCATTTACTTGTTTAATATTTAATTAATGCTGCTACCAGGAAATCATTACTCTATAATAATAATTATTATTATTTTAAGTGATTTTTTAAAAACTTATTTTTATAATTGGATCTGATCCATTCTTTTCTTATAGATCACCCGACCGCATTATATATTCAACCAATGATCAAAAAGAGATTCCGGTCAAACTCAACCATAAAATGCTACACAAAAGATGGATATCCAGATCCAAAGATAAATTGGCAATTGATTGAAGGTCCCCCAAATGCTGATCAGTATTACAATATCTCTGGAAATGGTGATCAAATCCACATCAATAGCAACAGCCCGATCGGTTCAAAATGGACATTCAAATGCACAATGAAAAGCATTCTAGTAAACACCAAGAAAATGCTGAATAAAACGATTTCATTTGCCATTGCTAGTAAGCTTTTGATTGGATAATATTTATTTCTTTTGATTGGATAATATTTTAGAATGTCATGGATAGTTAATTTCTTTAATTATTATGTTATTTTTATATTTCTTTATTTTATTCTAAATTTCTACTTTCTAATATCAAGCCTTTGTTTACACCATTTGAATGCAACACTTCTCTAAGACAAATTGATAACAAAAAAAACATATCCTTTGAGATTTTCATTCCAGTTCAAAAAATTTTTATCACTTCATAATTATAATTCTCACAATCTATCATATTTAGTAAAATATTTTATTTTCTTCATCGTTGGACAATTTTCATTTTGAATTGTTTTTACTTTTATTTGAGATTAGAAATTAATATTTTCGTTTATTTATGGGTTTCTGACCAATCGTAATTGACCTTACGGAAATCGGACTCACTTAAATAACGTTTCTAATTTGATATTCAATTCGATTTCTAATGATAAACCAAATTTTATTATAATGAGATATAAGGCCACTCGGGCATAAAGGGAGAAATTCTTTTTTTTAAATTTAATTTATTTAAATTTCTGAAGCTGTTGTCCTTGAAAACCTCGAACACTGTGCCGGGACTCAAGCGTTAAACGTGTGATTTGAGAGAGAATTTGATTTGAGGCTTTGAGTGAGGTTTATTGTTGGAATTTTCTGTTTATAAATTCTCAGGACAGTCGCTTTTTGGGATGTAGTAAGAATATAATATATAAATACGGTGATGCATTGAGTACTTATATTTTATAAGGCCTTAGTGCTGGTTATAAGGCAGTAGTAGTGTTGATTATAAGGCCGTAGGGCAGTTATTAGGGAGTAGTGGTGAAGTAGTGGAAGATAGCGATAATAAAGGCAAGTGATAGTGAAGGGTAGTGATAGTGAAGGGTAGTGATAGTGAAGGGTAGTGATAGTGACAGGTAGTGATAGTAAAGGGTAGTTATAGTAAATGGTAGTTATATTGAAGGGTAGGGATAGTGAAGGGTAGTGGTAGTAAAGGGTACTGATAGTTAAGGATACTGATAAGTAAGGTAGTGATAAGGAAGAGTAGTGATAAGGAAGGGTAGTGATAGTGAAGGATATTGATAGTGAGGGGTAGTGATAGTAAAGGGTAGTGATAAGGAAGGGTAGTGATAAAGAAGGATAGTGGTAGTGAAGGGTAGTGATAGTGAATGGTAGTGATAGTGAAGGGTAGTAATAGTGAAGGATAGTGACAGTAAAGGGTAGTGATAGTGAAGGTTAGTGATATTGAAGGGTAGTGATAGTAAAGGGTAGTGATAGTAAATGGTAATGATAGTGAAGGGTAATGAGAGGTATAGTAGTAGTGAGCAATTAAAATAGAATACAACTCCAGTAAAAAGAAACAATAACACTTAATAGGTCTATGGGCAGATTGATTGGATTGATTGGATGTCTCTAAAGTTTGGATGTTTGTTTGAATTTGAGAATGTGATATCAATGATTAGATAATGTAGCAGACAATACTAATAAAAAGAAACAACAATCACATAAAAGGCCTATGGGCATATTGTTTGGATTGATTGGATGTATCAATAGAAGGATACAACAAACACATAAATTTCTAATGCAAGTCAGAAATTCAGCTACGAATATTACAAGATAAGCGTATGAGCAACTCATATCATTGTTAGTCACCAATTGCTTATAAACGCAACTAAAAAATTTAATATCATTCGATGGTGGTAAATATTAAATAAAACCAAACTTCTCCATGCCTGACCCTTGAATAATGAGTCCTATTACTATTTTCAACTTATTTGATCATATTGGGAATTAATAACTTTTATATTAGAGAATCCGATGGAAAACTGTGACGAAAAATGCTTGAATTCAAGGATTTCTGAACTTGAGGAATCGGTGGAGGAGAACGGGAAGCTGCATGGGGATATCAGATTGGTATTAAACATCACAGATCAAATCAAAAAACAAATTTCTAGTCTGGGTAAAGCATTGCAAAATAAACAAAAAGAGGAATTGGACAAACTAAAGAGTTCTTTAGAAAGGGGTTTCAAATTAATGAGATCAGAATTTCATTATATTTTTGTGACCACTGATGGTGATTTGATGAAAAGTCAAAAGTTTATTTCCAAACATTCATTAACTGTTCAATTCTGGTTGAGGAGAATAAGTCGTCATAATTATTATCAGGATTATACAAATTATATCGAGTATGGTATGATTCTAATAAGTGAGATACCAATTGCCACCGACTTGGAGGTGAAATACAAATGCGAAATTTGCAATTTAGTAGATGACCAATGTCGGAATGTATACTTTGACATAATGTTCAAAGGTAGAAAATATGAAACTGATCCACCTACATCATTGTATTTTAGCAACATGAATAATCATTATCAAAAGGTACTCGTCAAATGTTATTTGCTAAATTAGGCATGGCGTATCAAAAGCCCACATTAAATGGCATAAATATAAGTCAAAACTGAACTGAAATTAATTGTATTTGTATTAGCTAATAATAATAAATTTAATTAATCTAATTTTTTTATTGTGATGTTTCCATCCGTGGTAGTGCTTGGACATTAGACCATCGCTAGAGACCCCTTATAAACATTTGCCCATATCTACATCAGTCCATCCGACTGTACAACTGTCTAGTTTGTGGCAAAGGGACGCATTTGAGAAATCTATTGAGACGCCATTTATCCATCAATTCTTAAAATTCGTAACCAATATTGCTACATCTCAAAGAATTATTTCTGTTTTTTTAACCTTTCTATTTACAAATTGTTTTTCCAAAAAGGTTAATCTAGAAAATAGACATCAGTAAAATAATTTTTCTTCATCTTTGATTTGTTTTCATTTACCATTTCATTTATCTTCCTTTATTTATCAATATAGATGAATGCTGTGTGTATTTAACACAAAACAACGATGTATAGTCGAAAACTAAACGAAGATCAATTAAGGTGAAAAGAAATTTCAATTAATGAACTTGATATCGTAAAAATCGCGGATTCAAAATTCATACAAAAACCGTGAAAATGCTACTTCATCACCGTCATATAACGAAATCTGCTTGAATCAACCAAGAATATAAGCCTGATTTCCGTTTTCAAGAAAAAATTAACACAATTTCCGATAGATATTCGAAACCGACAGATGCTTACCATTACTATTCGAAATTTGATGATTTATGTTTCTACATATTTCTGTGTAAAGGGATTTCCAGTAATAGGAAATATTGAAACAAAACAATAAACTTAAGCATGTGAGTGACGGAAAAGTAATGTAATTCAAGAAAAAATAGACAAATTGTTTGAGGGTATTCCACAGAGGTCTTATTAATTACATTTAATTGTTTCCTGATTTTTTATTTCAAGAGAGGAATATGAGTCACATCATTTTCCTATAACCGAATCCAAACTCTTTGAACATTAGGGCTGAGTAGGATCGTGGTTCAAAGTGTCCAAACGGCATACATATAATAATCTCCCATAAAATCAGCGAACTCAACAGGGTTTCCTCCACATTGATTGACTGGTAATTTTTGACAACTTGCGAAACCAATCATCTCTCTATTGAGAGGCATAACCGCATTATCATTTTCCATTTGGCTTTGTTTCTGACTTCTGAGGTTGTATCGACTCACTTTGAACTAAACTTCAAACGTTAAACAATAATTTAAATTTACTTTTTAAATTCTTTAAATCTTCCAACAATAGCCTTTAATCTCTCGTCAATACTATTCTTCAATATTTTTTTTAACTGCTTTTAACATATTGTGATACATTTTGATCGACCAAAACATTAATAACTTGAATATGTACATTTGTTTTGCACATGTATTGCATCTGTCTAGCACATAAATTGCACTGAAATTGGGAAATATTTACAAAATATTAATAAATCAATTTCTTACACAGGAGAACTTACATATAAAATTGAGGTATATTAGTATTATATATAATCTAGGAGTGACTCAGTTTCAATTTTGTTATATTATGTTGGCATGTCTTATTCGGCAGAAAATGCAAAAACAAGATATATGACGATAGATTTTATAAGAAAATTGTTTAATTGTGTGATAAAATCCGTTGAGCAACAAATTCAGTTTTAATAATAAAAATAATAAAATTTAAAATAGTGAAATATTTTGCAGTCCCAAATGAGTATCAGGGCCTCCCTATCCCTTTTATACGGTGTGTACAATATATTGTACACAGTTTTGTGTGCTGAATATCTGTTGTACCATTTCGATACTGATACGAAATGTACAATGTAATGTACATTCTCTAAAGCCGTTATTTAAAAAAAAATTAAATTATTTTTTTATTTTTTTGCATAATTTGAGTCCCCTTACTAGGTTTGATGGTCTAGATAATTAATTTACCCACAGAATTAATTCCCGAATGAAAGGGCTATACTAGCAAAGGAAACAGAAATTAAAAGAAAAAATATAAATTAACTGAAAAGAGAAATTTCTAACCAATATATTTCAAGTGTGTAGTGAGCCGTTACACGGCCTTAACAATATCTATATAAATATTATATTATATTATATTATATTATATGTAAATGGGCGATCATTTGCGATTAAGGATCATTTCACTTTCAAATTTGGGTCGCTGCATAATGCTGGTTTGAAACAATCTATAGATGCATAGCATAGATGCTGGTAATATTGTTCTCAAATCCCAAAAGAAATTGCTTAGTACATTTGCTAATAGAAAAGCTCTCGGACCAATCCTTGATGATGATGACTCAAAATAAAAAGATGGATAAAAATTCTAGTCAAAATTACATTTCTTGTAAAAAGTGATATATTAAATGGAGATGAAATTAAAATCCTTGATAAAGTGCAGTCAGAATTTGGAACAATTGTGAAAATAATATTGAGCTTTTGGGAAATTGAATTCACTTTCAAAAGCAATCATTTGCAAGAAAAACTTAGAAAGGTGGAAGAACATTATTTATCGCAATATTTTTCACTTTAATCAAAGACATACACGCATTCGTAACCCACAAAATGATAATCATTTCTTATGTTTGTAAAGTTATAATTATATATTTCATCGGCTGGTAAGGTTTCAATCACAATTCATCAATGTTTGAATATTTTGAACTGCAACATAATAAAATTTATTTCCTTCTGCAAGAGCCAATCTTTCACTTGACATTTGCTTCCACGTATCTGCTTCACCTGTCACCCATAATGGTCCAACGAACCAAGATAATTAATGGCCCGTCCGGCCTTTCTACACGCAGTATCTTCTCCTTGCTCTTTTCCAATTAATCATTGTATCAAGGCCCAAATCTTCCTTCTGTTTACTTTTCTTCTTGTTTACCAAGCTCGGGTTTCCTTCATCTCTCGGGTTCTCTATTGGCTCGGGTTTTCCATTAGCTCGGGTTTCTATTAGCCAATTAATTAATTAATTAACGTTTTCTGTTTTTACACATTTGCATGCTTTTCGACCCTTCCTAACCATTTTCTGATAAATCCCTAGTCATCATCTTGTTGACCATTAGCTACTCCATACCTGTCCCGTTTTCCCCATTCGATTTCGATGATTTTACCATTTATTGATTTTTCTCGGATTTCCGGATTCTTGCCTTTCGTAATTGCTTTTGGCATTTTCTAATACTGCTTCCATCACACTTTCCTTTACTATCGATTCTGTGCATGATCCCACTTTTATTTGTCTTTTTTCTTCATTTAAATTTCATTTCAATTTATTTTAATTTGCGGACCTCAACAGATTTAAATGCTGTACGTTCAGATTGAACATAAACACATTAAATATCTACCCTTACATGCATAGTTTGAGTGGCCAAAATAATCGGTGTCTGTATTATGGTGCATTGTTAAGCCCAAAAAGTGCTGGTTTTAGATGTTCACGTATGGATTAGACGTAAATCTGTTAAATATCTACCACGACTTGCCCAATTACAAAGAAAAGAAACAGCCAAACTAATAAAAAATTATTTTATTTTTTTTAAATCAAAACTTCTTTGTATACTATGTTATCTATTACATTTCCTTCAACTTGAATTAATATTCCGTTTCTTGATCTACACCTAGATAAGGCCACATATAGTTGGCCATGTCCAAAAATAGGGTGAGCTGGTGTAAGATATAATGTGGATTCTTGGAAATAAGAGACGTTGATGTTTTAATAAAAGCAGACCCCTGCACATTCATACAATAGGGGTCACTACCTTTCATCTCATTCACATTCGCATTGAAGGATCCAAAAGCGTACATATTATTATACACGCGGACATTCTCACGATAATTCCTACCCGTAGTAGTTGATTCAAATAAAAGACTTTTGAGTTCATGTGGGTATGGCTTTAACGGATTTAATTGAACCATACCATTATGACAACAGGTATGTATGGATCTACCTCGCTCACTTTCAAATGAAAGAGCCCCACAATACGCGCATTCTACAGTCAGGTCTCCCAGGTCCAAGTATTCAACATCTTCAACTTCAAAAAAAGATCCAAGATTGTTTGTTTTTGGTGTTATCTTTCGACCTTTTTTTGCTTGATGTTGTTCCGTGGTTAAATTGCCTACTCTTTTACGTGAACGAAGCTTTGCTCGCTGTGCTCCAATTTGTTCGTCTGTTAAATTGTTTTCTCTTCTTCGACCTATGTTTCGGTTTTCATATAATTGTCGCTGGATTCTGAGTCTTTTCTTTTTTTGTTCTTCGGTCAAATTTAATCTTGGTCTTTTTCGGAATGAATTCTCCAATTATTGTACTTATAATATTTTGTCAAGTAGTATATTATATTGAATAATCTTTTTATTATATTGATGGCTATATCATTTATCCCATTTAAACAAGAGGCATTATGTTTTGTTACAATGTTAAAGAAGTGCAATGAGCCTACAGGAAGTATATCATACGGGTTCATGTCTAACCATATCATTTCTAGCTTTAAAGATGAATATATGGAATACGAGAATTCCAACATATCCTTTATTAACTCGAGAAATCTTTCCAGCAAGAAAATTATTTCTTTTAATACATCATTACAAATATAAAGATCGACATCTTCATCCGTACTTTCTAATATCATGGATTCAATTGCTTGTATCCTCCTCATTATTTGCTCGTTTTCTTTCAAAGAATGAAAGCAGGGCACCCCAATCTGGGTATAATCAATTGAAGGGTTGGGGAAAAACCCTTTCATTTTATCTAATAAAAAGTTATCAAAATAAACCAAAAGTTGTCTTGTTATCCAAATTAATAAATTATAATGATAATTATATTCTTCATTAAGTCTATGTAACCTTTCGGATATATGGAGCAAATAATCAATAATTTGTGCTCGATCGATGGAACCCGTTTTATATTTTTCAATGCATTTATCTGCAAATTTGAAGGTAGAAACCCTTTTTAATCTATCATTACATATATTCGAAAATGTCATTTGAAATTCGTACACAAGTAACCGATGAATATTTTGGTCGGCGGATACGTAATCGCTCAGAATGTTGGACATGGTCTCAATGTATTCATCTAAATCATTTATGAAATCAAACTCTAATTGGGATTTGTTATAAATGACTGCAATGATTTCGTTGAATTCTATTTCTAGGGTTTCTTGGCTTACCGTACTGAAATCTGGGTAAGAATAGTCCTGAAAAAGCATTTTGAAAATTTGTGAAGATTTGAGTTAATCCAATTTATGAACGACAAAATATCAAGTAAATTATCAACATTTATGGAATCGTTAGTAAGTCCGTTGAAAAATATCATCTCTGTGAGTGGGTTTCTATCAATTGGACAGATATGATTAAGCACCACCCATTCTTTCACGCAATCATGACAGAATCGATGTTGACAGTTTGCAAAGATTATACTCTCATCTCTGCTGATTAGTGAATAGCATACCAAACATTCTTCATCGATTTCCATTTCTTTAAAAATATAATTGTTACAGAATAATTGAGTTAAATTTAAACAAACAATTAAATTTACCTTTCTATCTATTGGTTGAAAATATCTAAATTATTAAAAATTAATAAAAATAAAAATTTATTTAAAATTTATTCATTTATTTTTTTTCAAAAGCTTAATCAAAGAAATGTGATGTTTCAGTAATAGTTAATTAGTTCTAAAATTTTGAAAATTACCAGAATACCTTAAAAAAATTTGAAAATAATTTTTTCGAAATGTAAAATTAATTGTAAAATAAAATTTAATTTTTTCCAATCTCAATTTATTGAATTTCTTTCAAATTTTGTGATTTTTAAATAAATATTTTCATAAATATATTTAGAAAAATATAAATAGAAAAATAATATTTTATAGAAATTTTCAAAACACTACAAAGTTATCTATAAATTATTTTCTAGTTTTTCATGAAACATCGTTCTGAAAAGAAATTATTTTAAAATAAAATAGTATAAATAAATTTTATCAATTATTTTTTAAATGAATAATTCTTTCTTAAAAGTTTTACTTTGACACTTTACATTTTATTAGTGGAAGCGTCTCATTAAGGCGCCTTTTTGGGTCACAAGTTATTATTGAACGAGATAAGCAAGTTCAATTTTATATAAATTTCATTTATTTAATTCACTATTCTATCATAATTAACGTCTTCAGGGACAATTCTTTTGCAGTGAAAAAAGAATAAAAGTTTTTTGAGTAAAAAGTTTTGAGATTCTAGTGAAAATCTTTGACCCAAATACAAGACTTTTAATCTAAGAATAATTTGATATAAAAAATCGGAACTATACATTTGTATGAATTTTATGAAAAATTTAATTTTATTATTTTTCTCTTTCATCGCCTTCAAGGATCTAGAAGTTAATTTGACTAGTGGTTCAGAAATATTATCCAAATAGTTTCTTAAATTTAAAAAGTCTACCGAATATTCGTGAATATATCAAAAAAAACATCGATATCTTTACTGAATCATAGTCAATTTGAAAAAAAATTTCCTGATCAGCAGATGATTTTGATATGCATCAATGAAAAATGGGTGAGTGATCTTGTTTTACTACCTCGTTCAAACAGTGTTAACGCTGATTTTTACTAGGAGCACAGCATTCGTGCCAAATTACTGTCATTCATTCCACATTACAGACAATATTATGTTTAGCCTGATTTGACCTCTGTGCATTACGCAAGAGCAACGCAGTCCCCGCTTCATGAACTCAATATTTCATTTCCCTCTCAGGACTCGAATCCCCAGTGTCACCATATTGGTCACTCCTCAAAGTTGTGATTTACTGGGACTGCTGGGAGGCAGATTCCACCCAACAATTACAACCCCATATCCAGCAATGTGTCCAAAGAGTTTCACGCTGCTGTGCAGATTGACTTTAAAACTCCAAAAACGCATACGACCAGTTTACACAAGTGGCCCCCTATCAATTGTTGCATATACTTTGTTTCATGTGTTAAAATGTTATTTCATTGATAATTTTCTTACTCATCTTTTCCAGGGGATTCGTTAGTATGTTTTTAAATTTGTCTGGATTTTGATGTCGCATTCCGTAGTTTAAAATAAATTATAAGAATTTTAGAATTTTGGAGTATTTGAATATTGTTGGGCTTGAATGAAAGAAATTTTGTTTTAGTGTTTTCCCCAGGATAGACTTTTCTTGTTTTAATTAATAAAAATAACGAAGACCTAAAGTCGGCTGAGATATGAAAATAGCATATAAAAAGCATAAAGTTAAATAAAATAATATTAAAAAAATCAATTAAAACAAAAGCAAAAATACAACAAAAAAGTAAATAAAAAACCAAAAATAATAAAAGTAAAAAATCACAAGAAGTAGCACACGAGACATATGTTAGGAGCAGTAAAACAAAATAATCGCTCAAAAAATACAAATTATGGAAAACCGACTCTGAATCTATATGATAAAGATGGTGTACGAAAGCGAATTATCAGACAATAGGAATCAAGAAATGAAAGAATCTAATTAAAAAATTAAATCAAGTAATTGAAACTAATAATAAGTTAAACCAATCAAAATGACGGGAATTAGAAAAGTGGATAGTGTTGGGTCTTAGGGGTGTGTCATTTTTTGAACGCCCTCATGATTATTGTACTTTAAACCATCTGTATACCCATGGTGATAACCATTTTGGTGCTGTATACAAAGGCTGCAAATCCATGAGCAAGTGAGCTTTTTTGCTAAAACTACTCCTCATGATATTTTCATTTTCGGGTTCTGGACTGCCGATAGAGGGTCTTACGTCATTTTTCACTATCTTTGCTGTTGTTAGATTATTTGTGGTCCTCAATTACGGATATTTCCTGTTGTCCTTTACTAAAATTTTGCACAGGGATCCACCCTTATTTCCCGGTTAATAAATATCATTCTATTATTTTATGCAATACCTGCGAATTTTCAACCTGTCCTTCAAAATATTTGAACAGACATCTGCCTATATTTCTAATCCTGACCTATTTGGTATCATACCTACTCATAAATCCCATAATATTAACCAAGACTAAACCTTATCTACTTACAAACGATCTTATTTACTTTATCTCCGCTATTAACTCAAATAAAATCCATAAAAATATCAGTGACGAACCCGTCGGGAGGTCTCCGAGCAGATCCAACTGGCTGGTGCTTAAGACTCTCGAGGACCCCACCCGGATAAATGCACGAGGCATCTAACCACTGGAAACCCTCTAAAATCCCGCAGCACATAAAAATGTTCTGTAAAAATTATCTTAGAAATAGATGTTAAAAAGAACAAAACAAAAATAAGACAACAATAAAAATCCACTAAAACTAAATTGATTATAAAATTTTATTAAATCATAACATTACATAAAATTATACATTACATAAAATTACCAGATCCAATTCAAACTTACCACGATGGCATATACCGAAAACTGAGAGAGCTGATCGCAATTTTTCTTAAATATCATAAATAAATGAATTTGTCACTGTCGGAAAACAAGTTTTTCAACTGAATTTGCAATCAATATTTATATTGATTTTAACTGTGCATCCATGCATTCATTGCCACTAGATCCAATCAGAATGCAGTAAATTTAATTTACTTTTGCTCGCATACATGAGTGTGTGTAATTATTTATTTTTAATTTAATTAATTTAATTAACCATATTTTTTTAATTTTTATTAATTTTTATCATTTAATTTTATAAATTTTATAATTTAAATAATTTTAGCAAATTTTTTTTAGTTTTCATTAATTTAAACAATTTAGTTTTATAAATTTTATAATTTACATAATTTTAACTAATTTTATTATTTTATCAGTTTACTGGATATTTCTTTAGTTCCAATTTTTAAATGTATTTATTTCGTTATTTTATTTCATTTAATTTTTAAATAAATTTTTCCTGCTCCTTTTTCTTAAAGTATGCACTGATTGTCATAGCTCGTTCGTATGTAAATACGAACCATATTACCCATAATTAATTCGATTGTGGTCTTTTGCATGTAAATAAGCCCAATAATCCTTATTAAAATTTCTTTTCATATTCTTAATTATTTTATTATCAATTATTATGTTATTTATCATTATTTTATTTTCTAGTGGGCAGATTTTCAGAATGCGTTATTTTCTCTTAACTGTGTTGATGATTGCAACTTCTTGCGTTCCTTGATTTTATTATACGTGTTTTATTCATCTTCAAGGTGTTGTGTACTTTATTTTGTATTATTTGGTGTATGATCATAAATTTTAATTCAACTATGTGCGGTTAGGTATTTTCGATCCATTAAAACGGGTCTGGTTCAATTTCCCGACAAACGGTTTAAAAACTAAAAGAAAATTAATTCAGGTAAAAAAAAGTTTATTAAATAAATAGAAATTATTTCAGGTAAAAAATTTAATAAATAAATAAAAAACAAAAAATAGAAATTATTTAAGTTAAAACTAGTTTAAAGAAAGAAAAAATTAAAATATTCCAAAATCGAAATAAAAATATGAATGGTTCAATGACCGACTTAAATAATTTAATATCCTACAATTACGATCGGATGAACATTTTAATCTTGTATTGGAAACAGCAAAAGAATTAGCATCCGATTTGGAAATTGTTCCCCAATTTAAAGATAATGCATTGCGAAGACGTAAAAAAAGACAATTTGATTACGAAAGCCACGATGAAACTCTAATTGATCCTCAGTATAAATTTAAAATTTCTTTCTTCTTTCCGATTTTGGATGCAGTTCTTAATTCATTAGACGAACGTTTTGAGGCCATGAAAATTCATGTAGAAACATTTCAATTTTAACTGATTTTAAAGGAATTTGTCACATGAATGATGATGTATTAAAGAAATATTGTAAGTCTTTAGATACCATGTTAACCGACAGTCATGAAAAAAATATATTTCTGCGAAAGAGCTATTTGATGAATTAAAAATTTTAGAAGATACAATAATAAATCACGATATTATGTTATGACAACATCCAATTCCAATAAAATAATATCTCAACCGGACAAAAACACCATCATACACACCCAACAGAAAGACAACAGGCTCCGGAACATCTGGAGGGGACATGGTGTGCCACCGTCCAGATGAAAGAGGCAAAGAAAAAAACCTTACGCGTTGAACATTGCCTGGATAATCTTCTGAAAGAAAATCGCTCACAGCGCATATTAATAAAAAAGCATTCACAGGCTCTACACCAGATCTACACTCAGGTAGAACTTAAATCGCAAATCAGGAAATTACCGATACCGATATTCATTATCATAATAAAACTTTAATCTTTAGTTATATTATCGTTGTGGACTAAATGCGATCCTAGTTTCAAAATCTAAATCTGATAGTTCCTACGATTTTCACATGATATGAGTAGTTTGTGATCTCATAGGAACAACCTCCTAAATCTGACCCGTAGTAAAAGTTACAGCGGACCGTAAGTGTTATACGACATAGTTCTTCTAACGACCGTCTGGAATTCATAAGGAAGATTGTAGGGGAGTAGTCCTAACTCAGGGATTCACCTGCCATACAGTTTCGGCCGACACTGCACAGTTCCAACATGACAGCTGTTATGGATGCCTTGTAATTATGAAACAATCATGTGGCGAGTTCTAAAGACTATCATGCAATTGAATTATGTAATTGCTCCTACTAGTGATCACCTCTAGAATGACCTTACGAATAACGTAAACATTTTGTTTTAAACCTCTGTCTTGCTTTTTCAACACGCCAACAATATGTCATTTTTTGTGTTTAGTAATAAATTTAAAAAATAGCTTTTATAATATAAAATGATGTCTTTGTTAATATTATATTAAAAGGGAAACTATATGTTGGTCCTGTGAATTACCGGTGGCTGTCAGAAAAAAGGTTTGTTCCATCACTACGGCTTCTAATACCCTGTTGCGCTTTTGAATCTTTGGACTGCAGTGCTACACCCTAATTCATCAATATCCGCTTATCACCGAAAATTCATTGTGTTGGGATATTGAGTTGGTGATAATTTTAAATGTTACTCTGACTCCAAGCGTGTCTTTATACGATTCACAAATAACACTTGACAACAGAAATCTTTATTGATAATAACAAATAAACTTTCACTTTATTCTGATAATCAATTCAACCTCTGCTCGGTGACTATACAATGCTTATTAGAACACTCGGTGAGGAATAGCACTTATGTGTGACACCGGATTAAAAGATCACAAATTACTGATTGGTTTCTAAACTGGGATTTTCAGCTGGTTGTTTTCTTTGACTTTCTTCACAACTTTATTCAAATAATCAAATAACTTCTTTTCGTTTTTATTTCAACTAATTCTTTTCTTCAACTCTTCTCCAATAATTATTCGCCACAATTATTTCCTTTACAATTATTTTTCTCCTTCGTTTGTCCAACAACGTTTCGTCCAACGTCTAATTTTCTTAAATAATTTTATCTCTCAAATCTTCTCTCAAATCGTCTCTCAAATCGTCTTCCAAATTGTTTCAATTTCGCGTCACTTTAGTCTCTAATTTTATTCTCTTTTCATGTCCACAGGTTTTCCCTTATATAGTTCTCTTCTCATGTGGCACTCCAGATAATTAAGTGTTTTTCCATTTTCCTTCTCCTGCTTTCCCCGACTGTCCCATTTTTATCTCTGATAGCTGTCAAGTTGTTTTCTCTTTTCCCCTTTATTGTTTGACCGCCGTCTACCATCAATTCTATTATCACTGGCAAGCTGTCGAGATAAGGATATTGTTGTTTTCCTTTTTCCCTAATTTCAAAATTCCTTTTCCTTTTTGTACTAATTAATTAGTACTGACCTTGGTTTTCATTTTCCTGTTTGATTCCTTTTATTTCCTTTATCTTTCTCATTTTTAATTTCTTTTCACTTCCGTTTTCTTTTCTGAGTCTCTATAGATCGTCCCGTTTGTCATGGCGATCTCCCCCCAGGTAATTTTATTTATTTCTTTATAAATTGTTATTTAGGTATCCTTAACAATTGTAATACATACAGGCCCAGGAAGAGGGGCGTAACGAGGGCGTTTTGACCCAGGTTCTGAAACATAGGCTCTGACACAAATCTTTCATCGACATGTCGACCAATTTTCCAAATGGCAATATTTTGCGCTCTCTCTGACAATGAATTTTAAATCATTCAGAGTCATCTGATTTTATTTATATGAGATTTTATCCTTCATTGAAAATCTTTGATCGGTATAAGAAACCTTGTTAAGTTTAATCCTAATTGTTTTATTAGACTGAGGGTGAGGAATGTGATAGTAATAATAGTAATACCTATCAAATGTGACTTAAATCTCCAGTACAATTTAGATTTTAAAAGTATCATAAGATTTTTCTGTAATTCAAGTCAAAAGGACACATCTATATAAAATGAATAAAATGATATGTGATAGTAAAATGATTTTTTGCGTGTCATTATACTTCGAAATCTTTTAATTCCTATTAAAAGGAAGCACAAAAGATTTTCACCAAGGTGAAGTGAACCTATGGAACGACTATGCTTACTATATATGAATAACATACTTGTGTCCCTTCTTGCTGAAAAATAACCCTGATTAGGGTTAATAACGGGGTATCAGTGTTGTGTCAATAAACATCCTAGATTTACAAATTCTTCCTGTTAATACTTTATGCTATTATTATAAAATTGTTTTTTTAGTTTATAAGAATAAAGCTATTAGAAATGCTATGTTATTATTATCCCCAGCTGATTATGTAGCGAATATTTTCTAGGCTAAACTTACAATATAATAATAAGGAAATTTAAAAATATTTACCCTGCTCTCCCAACTGATGCTCTTTTATTCCGGATTGCGCCAACTAACAAATGGTCACCATATATTAGGAGATTACGATAAGCTGTTAATAGAAATATTTTACTATATGATTAGGAAATGGCCATAGGCTCAAATTCAGTTATTATTTATTCGAAAATTATTTTATGTTTGTGCTCGCTTCTTTTATTGATTTGGACCAATCAAAATCGTCCGATAATATTTTATCACTGAAAATTTGATATTTACAGCTCTCGTTCATAGCAACAATGCTATTACTATTACTATTATAATACTATACTATTATAATTTTCTACTATAATTTTCCGAAAATTTCAAATTATTTATAGTAGAATTTTTGCAGAAGCGCAGGTGTCACGCTCGTGCTGAGGATTTCTTACATTGCTCATGACAACGTTGACATTAGAAGGTTTTGTCGTGAAATTTAAATCCAATCATCATCTGGTTTTGAACCCGTTCTTAGATTTATTTCTATATCAAATTAGATAATGAAAATATTGAAATTATGATTTTAAAAGGAATCCAAATCATAAATTGTGAATGATGTCAATGTTGAATCATTGCTATTTCGAAATCTAGTATAAATTTGATTGGACGCACACTCAATGGTATTTTCTAGCACCAATCGATATCAAGCTTGTCTTGTTTGATAGTTTTGTGGACATTTGATTAGC
This sequence comes from Schmidtea polychroa, assembly GCA_959609185.1. Classification (NCBI taxonomy): domain Eukaryota; kingdom Metazoa; phylum Platyhelminthes; order Tricladida; family Dugesiidae; genus Schmidtea; species Schmidtea polychroa. Next base: position 308,836 of record CAUHTR010007978.1, read on the forward strand.
TAGATTATTCATTCAATTTGTCCTTCTCGGTCAAGTGTACCAAATGTTGGAATGATTCTTATAATTTCTATCAGTTAATATAAGGAGAAAAAAATCGAAACACACCGAAGGATCTAGCATAATATGGAAAAGAATCTAAAATTCGGTGAAAAATAAACCAATCGAAATTCGGTAAAATATCAGTAAAAATGTTACAGAAACACAACAACATCACATTTCATTGATTTGCGAATTTGATAGACTTGACCTACATTTTGACATTTACCATCGCGCACACTTTATCATAACAGAGAAAGGATTGACGGAATTTGGAAATTGTTATCAGTAATATTTATAAATTGGAGCGGATTCAATGAATATTTCATTTACAACTGAAATGGCAAGCACCTATCTGTAAGTTGAATTTAGAATGTTTTCGTATCAATTTATGGTGTTATTATTATGATTCCAGGATTTTCCGCAATGACAAAGTAAGATACATGTCAACATTTTTGAACAATATTTCAAAGTTCTGCAAGGAAAATGCTTACTAAAGGCCATCTTATAAAGATAATAAATTGTGAAATAAATTTACATTCCGTTCTAACAAGTAAATTAAATCAAAATGTAATAATAATAATAATAATAATAATAATAACAATAACATCTTTCAGATTGAATGAATTTCTTAATATAACTGGATCCATTTGTTCATTTCGGATTACCCGGCCGCATTATATACTCAACCAATCAAAAAGCTACACCATCAATTGATATTCAGATCCATAAATAAATCAGCAAATAATTGAAGTCATCTCCCAAAATAATACAGGACAAGGTAACAAACTTCATCGTTAGCAACTGTGCAGATGGTTAAAAAAGGACATTCAAAAACAAAATGAAAAGTATTCTATCTTGAATAAATTGAATAAGTTCTACACTAAATAAAGTGTTGGCCTTTCCATGAATAAAAAAAGATTTTTATAATGTCGCTTCACGTGTTCCTTATAAGCATTTATTCCAATATTGAATCTACTGTATAATAGAAACAAATTACCTAATATTCTCCTTCCATGTTCCTTGTACAATTTTCTAATTCTCAAAGATTTTTATAAAATATTTTCTCGTAATTTCTTTATGTGATGAGCCTAAAAATCTCTTTGTGTTAAGGAAACCTTTAACCATGTACATGATGCCTTTAAAGGTTAAACAGGGCTGGACTGAAAATACGTTTAGGCCAGGAAAATATCGGCGACGTAGGCCCACAATATTAAATTTAAGAAAAAAAATTTCAAAAAAGTACATTAGTAATTTACAAAAATATTTACTAAAATAATAAGAGTTTTTTTTAATAATTGCAACAAAAATCAAAATTAAGTAATTAAAAATAATTAATTAAATATTATTAATTAAACAAGTTTTTTTAATATTTCATTTTTTTTTCTCTCATTATATCAATTACTTTATTATTGTCAATGTTATTTAGAATATCTTTTTCACACACCATGAGCATAAATGCTTACAAATGTTTTTGACTTAAACAATTTCTGAGTTGATTTAAAATATATTTTAACTTGGAAAAAGATCTCTCACAAGATGCTTGTGTTGATGATAAAGTAATAACAAATTTGTACACTTAAAATAAATTTGAGTATGCTAGTGTATCCAGATTGAATTTTTGCAAAACTGTATAACAGTATACAGTACAATTTCTGCATGATTTGCATGATATTACTGTATTAATCTCTTCATCATTTTCTTCATCACAAAACAATTCGCTTCTATCTTCAACTAAAGTACAATTAAAAATTTTCCACTTTTTTGAAAGTCTATTACTTCAGCTTTCAAAATTTCCTTCGTAATAGTTTTATTTAATTTTTGATTTATTAAATTGGTTAAAGGTTCAAAAATGTGACTAAGTATATTAATACTTGAAATTTGTGGGAAATTATTTGGATCTAAATAGAATATATCATTATAAAGAGGATCATTTTTTAAAAATCGTTCATTCATGTTACTGGTAACTGCATCCATTATAACATTATATACACTTATACGAAATCTATCGTTAGAATTATCCGTTCTATTTCTTTTATTTGTTTGACATAACATTGTTTCAATTTGAATTTTGATTTCTCTCTTGTCTAGTTCTTCGATTGCAGCCAATGCAAAATTTACTGCTGCTTGATATAGAGTATCAAAATCTCTTTGTTTTTTAAAAAGATTTTCAGTTGTATTTTTTAACATACCAAATGCAATTGCAATATCCATACCTGATGTTTGTAAGTATGATGACAAAGGTGTTGTTTCTTCAAATATTTGTAAAAATATTTGAGCTGTTAAAATAATATCAAGTTTTAGAAACGCGGTCAAAATAGTGTTTCCTCGATGTCTAATTTCTTTGTTAAACTTTTCGGATATAGAGATTTCATAGAAAGTCGGCAAAAAATCGACGAAAAATATAATTCCAGATGTACTAATAAATGTACCAAACATTTTTCTTAATGTCTTATCTTTGGCCCACCAACGTGTTTCTCCAATAGTAGAAACAAATTTAAATTTACTATATTCTCGTCATACGTTGAGTCGTTTATAAGATTCTTTTAAAAACACCGTATTTAAGATACCAAATAGTGAGATGGCTTCTTCTATCTTTTGTGTGATATCCGTAATAACTAAATTTAATAAATGTGCATAAAAACCTTTATATGTACCTTGCATGTTCGCTGCACTATCAGTACAATTACCAATACATTTATTAATATCAATTTTCATATTTTTTAAAATTTCGCATATTAAGTTACAGACATTTTCTCCAGTTGTTGATGTAAAATTAACAACGGCTATTAATCGTTCATAAACACGATCCTCGTTAGTGTATCTTATAACAACTGAACATTGATCTTCTACGTTAATATCTTGGGTGGTGTCTATATCAATACTGTATATTTCAGTTTTAATTATTTCATTTGAGAGAATTTCTTTCATTGGAAAAATAATAGCACTAATAACAGAATTAGCTGTAGTTTTAGATAATAGTATTACGAGATTACCCATTTCTTTGTTGGTGCCAATTTTTTCATGGTGATTTTTACTCTATTTAACATATTCTTCTATATGGGGTTTTATTAAGGGATCAAATTTACTTATTAATGAAAGTAATTCTAGAAAATTGCCATAGTCTAAATTTTCGTCTATCAAATTAAATGCAGATTCATTTAAACTGCGATAACTAAGTCCTCGTTTACCAATTAATTTTATTGTTTCAATTATTATTTCGAGTTTTTGTCGAAATTGTAAAAATTTAATTTAATTTCATTAAAAAAAATAAAAACTTGACATTATTTGTAGGCCAATAGGCCCACCGGGATATTCCCGGTATCCCGGTGAACCAGTTCAGACCTGCCTTTAAACCATAACTCTGTCGAACATTCTCTGTGCCGTTGTAAAAGTTTCTAAGAATCCCATTATATAACAGATATAGACAAGACTGAAATTAAGCATCTTGATAGATGCTAGATATAAAGGATACCGAAAGTAAAAATATATATAAGAGAAATGGCAATATAAAGGATTACAGATACATATTAACAACATGAGAAGATATCCAGTTGAACAAATAGAACTATTCTTGAATATAAGCTTAGCATTTTTTATAAAAATATGATAAATAAAAACTATTACTATCTTATTAATAATACAACTATATAATTGTTCATTAGTTTATTATTTCTATTGTCACTATCATTATTTCATTACTTATTAATATTTCAATTACCACTAAAATAAATTATTATAATATTATTATAACAATAATAGTATTAATAATAATAATTGTAGTAATAATAATCATGCTAATAATAATAATAATAATAATAATAATAATAATAATAATAATAATAATAATAATAATAATAATAATAATAATAATAATAATAATAATAATAATAATAATAATTAAAATTTCCATTATAAAATTCCTCTTCGAGGAAAATTTTATTTCTAGCACCTAAGTGCATTTTTTATAATTAATTTTATTAGCACTTATGTGCTTCAAAAACTTTGCTGGATCGGCACGTTGTGCCTTTTAATAAAATTAATTTTTTTTTCGCGTTATCTAGACAAGGTTGTCCAGATAACGAATTATCTATTTACCTGGCACTTGTGCCTAAATTAGTATTTTTTTTTCTTCGCTATCTGTACACAGTGTCCAGATAACATTATCTCGTTGATTGGCACTTATGTGCCACTTTTATTCGGCACTTTGTGCCTTTACAAAAAATAAATTTGATTTTTCCCGGAATGTCAAATGACATTCCGGGCCTTTAAATTAGATCAATATATTTATTTGCTTTTATTCAAAAATTTATTTTTGGAATATTGCTGCACAACTTTTTAAAATAAAATTATAATATTAAAATATTTATTATTGAAAGGAATTTGTTGAACTTTCCTCAATCGATCTGGGACCCAGTTTAATGTCAACATTGAAAGAAAATTTGCCTTTGGTCAACTTTGGAATTACAGATTCCATTACTTCATCAAAATGGTTAAAAATTGAATTATTATTTTATTCATTTAAATTTTACTTGTGTCCTTAATATCAGGTATGATATGTTTTTATTGCAACTTAATCTTAATCTAAAAATTATTTTTGACAATGTGTTAATTGTTTCTTCACATTCACCGCTTAATTAGATATTTAAATTCAGAAAAATAATTTAATTTGAGAAATTCCCTTTTTCATGAAAGCTAAAAAATGAAAGTTTCAAAGCGTAATTCTTTCTTAATTGATTTTTCTTGTCACGATTTATAAATGAAAATTTAATCAAATAATTTGAAAATATCTTTGATATAATCCTTTAAAATATATTTAAATTGATATTTATTTAAATTACACAAAGTATACAAACTACCTTTTCTCAACAATAATTTTAATTTGTTTGATAATTACAATATAATAATAATAATAATAATAATAATAATAATAATAATAATAATAATAATAATAATAATAATAATAACAATTATAATGATAAAAATTAAGAATATCAATAATAATTACAATAATAATTATCACTTATTATCACTTATTTATTATGACTTATTGTCATGACGATCTTCCTCCACGTAATTTATTTATTTATTATGTTATTTTTTCATTTAGGTATCCTCAACATTTCTTCCCCTTTAAAAAATGTCGTCCTCAAAATAAATTAAAATTTGAAATTTTGTTATTCTATTTATTAGTTCTACTACTCTAACCTAATATAACCTGACTGTAACCCTTTTTATAACTGTTGGGTTATTGTGTTGGTGATAATTTTAAATGTTACTCTGACTCCAAGCGTGTCTTTATACGATTTACAAATAACACTTGACATCAGAAATCTTTATTGCTAATCACAAGTTATTTTTCTCTAACAATAACAATAATAACAATAATAATAATAATTATTAAAATCAAAAATTTTAATTAAAAAAAAATTCCTCTTAGAGGAAAAATCCTTTTTTACAGCATTTGAGTGCTTAAAGTTGATTTTGCAGATTTATCTGCATTAAATTTTTTTCCCCGAAACTTGTGTGCCTTTATGAATTTTGGTGCCTCTCTGGACATGTGTCCAGATAGCGAAATTCTTTATTTCATTCGGCACTTTGTGCCTTCACAAAACCAAATTTAATGTTTAATAAATTTGAATCGTTCCCGGAATGTCAATTGACATTCCGGGCATTTAAATTATGTCATTCCATTTTTTAAATTAGTAATTTATTTTACCGAAACATCCCACAAGACTCTACTATCTTATTTTCGTTCGCCACAACCCTCACCACTTGGAATTCAAAAAGGTACGTGATTATTAATTATAATAATAATTACAATAATAATAATAATAATAATAATAATAATAATAATAATAATAATAATAATAATAATAATAATAATAATAATAATAATAATAATAATAATAATAATAATAATAATAATAATAATAATAATAATAATAATAATAATAATAATAATAATAATAATAATAATAATAATAATAATAATAATAATAATAATAATAATAATAATAATTATAATACTAATTATAATTCCACAATCCCAGACGGGAACAGCCCCGCCCAGCAGCAACCATGGATAAAATTATGTGATGAATATATTTTAATTTAATATATATTTTTTCATCTTCTCTTTGATAGGTGGCTAAGATTTTTTTGAGCTTCCATTCTTCCACGTTGATAATGACTGTATTTCCCACCGGAGTTTCCGTAGTTGTCGTTTGAGTTTCTATATCTTTGAGTCTTCGTTTTGCCATTCTCTTTATACGAAGCTCCATTTCCCCCGCCATTTTTGATTTCTCTTCCGTTGATACAGTTACTTTATACCTCTTGATGGTTTTCATTGATTCGATGGTATGAAGATTTGGTTCCATCTTTTGCATCTCAACTGCTTTTTTCTCTTGTGGTTTCTCCGGGATTTTGAGTTTATTATATTCCCTTTTTTGATTCATTATTAGTTGGCGAGTTCTGTACTCTTGTAGGGAGTGAGATATCCGCGTTGGCACTTTTATGTCATCTTCCCCATCGCTTTCTAATGCCAAATAAACTCTTCGCACTGCATCCGTATCTTCTCTCGCTGAGTGCGTTCCCTTTTGCATCGATATTTGGCATATTTATTGCGCAATTATCGATAATTTGTACCATTGCCCATTCTTTGTAATTTTCCTTTTTGTTAGACCTTGGGCTGCTGCTAGATCTCGAATTCCCCATAAATCAATCGGGTTGACTCCACTATATCTCAATTCATTTCGTAGGTCATGTCCTACCAATATTTTTCTTGCTGTTAGTTCCTGAATTTTCCTTTGGCTCTCATATTGGTCTTCTTGGTTCCTAGACATTTTTTCAGTAATGGCGTGAACCTGTGTAACATAGTTTTTTATTTTTTCTCTCGGAGTTATCAGAGAATTGTAGATTATTTTCCCGGTATATTCTATAAGGCATACCGCTAGTGGGATCATTCTATTGTCCTCACTTACTCCATATTCGGCATCCATGAATATTATATTTTTTCGGATTTCTTCAGTGGTTAAATATTTTCTCAGGAATGACTTTCGGTGTTTCAACATTTCTTCAGTAATCGGGAGCAAGGTATTTTCTTCTTCTATTGAGATGATTCTTTCTACCGCGTTACTTGTGGGCATTTTACTTCGGCATTCAAATACTAACCACGCGGTTCCATTCGCTGCTCGCATACGTTTATGCCTTGTTTCTTTATCAATCTTCCATGACGAATTGTTTGGCATTGTTCCGGTTATAGTTCCTTCATTGTTTATGATTTCCACTATTCCTTTAAATACATGGATCTCCCAATTTTCATCATTTTTCCTCACTAATAATTCGGATATTTTCATTTTTGATTTCCATTTGATCTCCATTAAACATATCCTCATTTACTCATTGCCTGTTCTTGCCCAATTTGAGATTCTCAGATTTTCTTCGATTACATATGTCTTCTCTATTCGGCTTCTTTTTTCTCTAAGATACTGTGAATATAATTTCGCTGGTCTGCTGATTTTCTCCATTTGATTTTTTTTGTTTTTCTTCGTTTTCTTCTTTAAAAATTTTGTCAGGTCGCTGAAAACAACCATACTCTTATATCCCAACTCTCCCATCAGTAGTGTAACTGTTCAACCAATCAAATTACAGGAATGATAATTTAATTTTAGATCACGAATAATCACAATACAAGATCACTATTAGTCATTTTTATGTAATTATATAAAGTATGAAAGAAAGAAATACTCTACGATATCAATAGCATGCAATGAAATAATATCTTACTACACCCATGTCTCTAACTGCTGCGGCTCAGAATATTGATAGTGGCAGATAGAATTGTCATTGTCATTACTTCTCAAGATTAGAACAATGTAGATGAGTAGGATACCGCTTGGTATTGCCACAATGATACATATGAATAGCAATTCGACACAATTGTTATGAGATGATATTTCTTTACAGTTTAGTGAAAAGCTTTCGTTTTTCGACCATGAGGGTTTTACGGGTAATGTTAGATTATGATCACTTGTTATTTCTCCAATGGGTTGAGTATGAGGAAGATGAATATGTCTATTTTCAATGAAAGTGACTTGCCATTGATCTGAGTTCGCTTTTCGCTTGCAATATTGAATTTTGATCATGAAATTTCTTGGTTTCGGTTTAGATACTGAGTTCAAGGTACTCAACTTTGCTCTTTGTTGGTATTCGTCTAACACCACCTGAATTTTATTATTTACAAAATTATTTACTCTTTGTCTGAGGCCTGGTTGGCGTGACACAATTATTTCATTGTTCTCAATTTTTATTTGAACTCGATTAGTTTCGTTAACCAAGTATACTGCTTCATATTGACTCTGACCTTCTACCCATTGATTATTCATATACGTCCCATTATCATGAATGAGTTTCTCGTAATAATGTATTGAAAGACTGTAAGTGAGAATTTCTTGTAAATTTTCTTTTATTTAATGTTTCAATCGTAATGTTTTGAAAAAAAAATCTGACTTTCTGTTGTACTTCCGCTTTCCAATATACATGAATTTCATTTATCATCGGTTCAATTTCAACTAAATTTCTCCATTCATTTGTCCAAATGTTAATTTGTATAAGGTTATAAATACTTTGAGTAGTATTTGTTTGATACGTATATTGTTTAATGGTCCAAGGATTTTATAATTTGTTGTCAATTGACGAGCTACATATGTGCTTTTCTCATAATTCAAAGTAACAAATGGTTCGAGAGGGTTCAATAGATTACTAACTTCTATTTGTTCTGATATTTCACAATGATATGTCCACACAATACTAGTAAATGTTGAATATATATAAATTTTATCCAATAAGGGTACTTTTTCTACTGCATTAGGTAGATTCATTGTTATTCCACTTGCATTTGCTGTGACATTTATTAAGACTGTAGTTATAAATAAAACTCTGTTCATATATCCCAATGGCGTAGGGTTTTTTTGAAATTTTTGTTGAATAATTGTTTCATCATTAAGTTTCTTTTGTTTTGATCGTAATTGATACTCCATTTCAGATACTTTTTTACATCGATTGGCATGAACTATAATTGTTTCTGCTCTTTTGTTATTCATTGGACGTAACTTTAAATTAGTTGCTGTAACATCACACACTGTGTATGGACCCTTGAATGGTCTTTGTAATTTTATTGATAGGCCTTTTACTGGTTCCGGCCTGTTTAAATATACTGAGTCTCCGATTTTTATTCCGTGCGCATGCGCCTTTTTGTCATAGCTTTCTTTATATTGTAGCTTTCTTTATACTTCATTTTTAACCCCCCATGAGTTCATGCAGATTGTAATCGTTCTTGCATTATTACTTTATAATTTGGAACGTCCATGTATTGAGAAGTTGGGGGTTGAAATTTCAGGTCAATTGGCATATTGTTTCGTCTCAAATACATTAAATAAAAAGGTGTTTCACCCGTACTCTCGTTAACTGCATTTCGATAGGCAAACAGACATGATCTGATAAATAAGTCACAATCCTTTTGTTTCTGATTTACATACGATGAGATCATATTGATTAAAGTACCATTAAATCTTTCTACTAACCCGTCTGTCTGCGGGTGAAGTATTTAATTTATAAATACCAAATAATTCGGTAATAAATCACTTTGAAAATTTGTTCTTCGATCTGTTTACAATTTCTTTGGAGCTCTATATCTAAATATAATCTTTTCGACAAATATTTGAGCAACTGTTTCTGCTTTCTGATTTTGTATTGTGTATGCCTCTGGCCATTTTGGTTAATAATCACAAAATACAACAATAGATTTATTTCCATTTGTAGTTTCGGGTAAAAGCCCGATAATATCCATTGCTGAAAATTCCATTGGCGCTGCTGGTATTGGCATTGGTTTTAGTGGGACTTTTATTTTCTTTCCTGTATTCTTTCGAGTTAGACAAATTTTGCTAGTATTACACCACTGCAAGTCCTTGGAATACATAATCGATTGAAAGTGTCTGTTCCACTCGTTCGTGGTGCTGTCTATAGTAAACTCATAGATTTGGATCTTTCCTTTATATCATTTATTTTTGTTTTATTATTTTTATAATAATACATCGGAGGTACTTTTGGTTTATCATTGTCATTATCACTATACCCATTCCCATTACTTGAACTTGAAACAATATCTCTTTTGTTATTAGTTAACCTTGATTTCACTTTCCCCATTTCTTTGTATTTATGCTTGGTAATCATTAATCTTGCCAAGAATGGTATGGATCTAATAATCAATTTAAATGACCAACCAGAGATAATTTATAATTGGTGGGTAGTTAGTATTTGAGATATTATTCCCTTTATCATAACTATCATAACATAAATGCCATTAATCCCGCACACGCTTGCTCTAAAAACACAAACTTTCCCCATATCTTTTTCATCGTATTATATGTTGGCTTTTCATAATGGTCTGGTGTTAATAAATAATCATAGTTTACTTTTTCTTCACCTCCTGGTAATATAGTATCAATCATTTCAGTAATTACTCGTTCCTTCTTTGATGGAAATAATAAATTCATTCTGGCTTCCTCAACATCTTCCTGAGAATATAATCCAGTTTGTGCTAATTTATCCAATGATGTGAAATTTATTAAATACTCAAGTTTCATTAATTCGAGCTTTTCTGGAGGTTTTACTGCCTTGTGATATAGTAATGATATCCATGAATCTGATGTTAAACGATATTATGGTGCGAGTAATCTGTTGCATTTTAAAACCTTTGTTTTACGTCTTCTTCTAACAGTATTTAAGTTATTGGTTCTATAAATCGGAGTTTACCATTAACACTCACTGGTAATTCATTTGTGCACTGTTCGTGTTTTATAATTTGTACTGAAATCTCATTCATTTATAGCTATACACGCTTCACCAAATATCCTTGCAAATACACCGTTTTCCGATATTAACATAGGTGCCACTAAATTTGGATTGGTGACCGCCATGGCCATTCTATTTCGTAATATTTCTTTGTTTAATTTACAATCGTTTAATATCATTTCTCGATAATTATTTTCCACAATGCTTTGGCTATAATGGAATAAATAATCTATTTTGTTATTGAAATAATTTGTCAATTTAATATCTGTACTATGTATTTTAATTTGAGCTTCCTCGACTCTTTTCTTGAACACATAAATTCTTTTATAATTCGTCTCATACACCGTTTGCCTACACTTCTCCACTACTCGTTTTCCTATCAATCTCATCCCATCGTCCAATAAAGTTGACATCAGAACGAATGGAGTTTTTCTCTTTCTCAATGAGGTAATTTTAACTGTCATATCAATAAAACTCATTGATTTCAAATGTATCAAATTACACAGATTCGTCTTTACTTCATATACCAAAGTTGATTTTCCTATTTGACAACTGGTCTGTTTCATATTACAGAATGGACGAGTTTATAATTTACCTGTATCATCGTCAAAAGCTCCTTTAAATTCTCTCAACTTTGTTAAATATTCCTCCATCACAACAAATTTATCAATAATTTGTCCATTCATTTTATATGGTTCACCTTCACAGTCACCATTGGCCTTTATCGCCCCTTTTTAATAATCGTTTCTCGTATCGCATGATTCAATTTAGCCTTCAATTTAATTTCGGGATTTATTTTCAGTTCTCTGGTCTGGAATGCAGCCATGCAATTTTCTAGGTTTACATCAACTGGCCTCGGTATTGCATACATTTTAATTAATGATGTGTGACTCCATTTGCCACAATAGAATATAAAACTTGTTCTTTTCACAATACACTCTCTTACCGTGGCATGTCTGCATCCTGATTCTTGATATACATAATTTACATCATTTTCCACACTATAGAAATCTAAAAAGTGGAAGAAAAATTAAATACTGCACACAACCACAACACATACTAAAACACATGGAAACTTTCGATTCATAGAAATGCGACGCTGAGATACGTTTCTATAATAACTCTATTTTTAGATTTTCACAAAATAACATAAAAAATGAATTATTGATAAAGAATTACAATAGTAATGAACAAAAAATTATAATATTCTACAAAAATAACGAAATCCATCATGGCCTCTTAGAAGGTAGTGGAAATTAACTAAATGATAAAAACTTAAGAATAAAATTAGCAAAAAACTAACCTAAAATAACATTAAAATTAAAATAAAAAAAATAAAATTAAAATTAAATTAAAATTAAAATAAAAACACTCAGATTCATCAAGGCGGTGAAAATAATTAACAAAAAATAAAATATAAAAATTAGAAAACCAAATAAATAGTAAATTATAAAAAATCGACACCAAAATTGATAAAAATTAAAATTCAAAATAGTAGTAGAATTAAAATAAACATGCAAGTATAAATAAAAAGTTTAAGTTAATAGATTTAAACTGTCGAATTCAGGTGGTCTTTTTTCAAAAATCTAAAATATAAAAACAGTCAACACAAAAAAGTCATCATTGCAAATGTGAGCGATTAAATTAACTTATTTTAACTAAGTCATTAAATCAACTGTCGTACGGGAGTTACCCGCACAGAAAACTAATAATCGTAAAAATAGGTGACTATTAAATGTAACGTAGTACGAAATTTTATTAATTACAAAATTATTTTCAACTCTAGATTTGTTCGGTTTGTTCCACTTCAGGAAGGATACCAAATGCTCCATGCCTGTGTGGATCGAGAGTGTTTGAATTTGAAATGTTCGAATTGTTTGAATCATTAATGTTTTGATTGTAAATAAGCGACATAGAAATACTTTGATTAGAAATACTTGAATCTAAAATATTTGGATTCGAAATGTTTGAGCATTATTTTGAAAAGATCGATCTTCTGCTTTTCTGATTATTTAAACAAAAATAAAAAAATTTTTAATTTATAATATAATATATATAAATATACAAAAAGTAAACTATAATCTAATATATAAATAAATATGTATAAAGTGGAGGCACTACATCAACTAATATAAAAGAAGAATAACCTCTTACCCAAAAGTATTTTTTCAATATTATCAATCCATATAACCTGATACGTAATTAACATTCATAGTTACATAATCTATTATGAATCGTATGGTCATGTCACTCTTGGAATTATAAATCAAAATTGATTAAACAAATAGCTTTAAATAAGTCTTAAACATTGCTAAAAATTTAAGAAATAAATACATAAATAGTATGATAATAAGACACAGGAAATACGATTAATTTTGTGGATGAGGTTCGGTGGAATAACTACTCAAAGCTCCTATTAAGTTGACATCGTCCATCTGGTTATCGTCACCTTCAAAACCATAATCTAACAGGTAACCAATAGGATATTCTTTTTCATCATTTTCAACTAGCTTTCTTTTCATTCAATAGAAAGGATCTAATTTATGATCTGGGTAAAAGAATTTTGAATTAACAATTTCAATTCAAAGATTTACTCAAATTACTCAACACTAAATCTGGAATCAAATTAGATAAATCATAATTGTTATTGTCAGCTTCACCTAAAGTTTCAAGGTATTCCATTAAATTCTCACGTTCATCTTCATCTGGCAATATTATTACTTTCTGTCTGCATTGTAAACGTAAAAGTAATGAGCCAGAACAATTGTGTAAGTCTTGTCCACCAGGAATAATTGTGATTGTGATCTACTGTATGCTGCTAGCTCGCTTAAATATATTTCTAGCCAATCTGATTGATTTTTAAAAGAGATTGTAATAATTAAAAACTATTCCACGTCTTCTTATCAATATTACTAAACAATGGAAATAAATAATAATAAAATAATCTAGTTTCTTACCAAATTGATGCACCTCAATTGTATATAACTATTTAACAACGCCCTTTGGGAGCAAAATATTGTCGAAATAAAAATTCTATAAATATTGTGCCACGGAGAGGGCAATTTCATGAGCAACAGGTGTGCACCAGGAATCAAATTAATGTGAAGCACAGCAACTGGCGACCCTGTGAGATATCGATTTCCTCGAAAATCATTGCCACGTCAGAAATGGCAAGTGTACTTGCAATCAATGAGCACCTAAGGAGTGTGCTGAAATGAATCAATACCACGTCAGCAAAGGCACACCAAGTCAGATGTCTGCACACTAGATTATTTTGGAAATTGCATGGGCGATGCAACGTCGATTTTCAGTTTGTTGCATTTTCTATATTAAAATCAAAATATTATAATTTATAACATATAATACCGTTGGCGTGCTAAAGGTTTTAACCGGTGATAGCTTAGGCCATTCACTGGGGGTGAAGTATTTGATCCTGTAGGCAAAGCCTAGAGCGCTTAACAACATTATTTAAAGCAACCGACTATATCAGAGGCGCGTTGGTGTTGTATATAGTGGCGGAATGCATGAGGTGACTGCTCGACTCATACATTCCTCAACAATAATGACTGCCACTAGAAGGTCTTACGCCATGTAATGTTTATCAATAAATGTCTTTGTGAAATAAGGATATCGTTATATTGGATTCATTATTAATTTTTTTCTCGAGTATTATAAACATCCTGCTGAGCTTTGCCTCTCACAAATTTTGTGGTTTTCTATAATAGTATTGTTAATGGTTGAACAACATGTGTGGCATTTCTAATAAATTTTCTATAATAGCACGCTAAACCGAGAAACTCCCATACATCATCAGCATACTTTGGAATTGGATAATCTTTAATTTTCTTAACATTCTCTGGATTTTTTAGTAGGCATCTTCGTGAAATAATATGTCCAACGTACACCACTTCTGATTTAACCCATTCACATGTTGAGGGTTTGGTTTTGAGATTGGCATCTCGGAGCCGTTTAAATACTGTTTCCGCATCTCTCAAATGCTCATTAAAACTCATTGTTTTCAAACGTATTAGGTTATATAAATTTGTTATAACTTCATACACCAAGATTGCTTCTCCTGTTTGACAGCTAGTCTGTTTAATATTGCAAAATGGATGTTTTTGTAGTTTGCTTGTATCAACAAAAGCTCGCTGAAATTCTTTCAACTCTGTCAAATATTCCTCCATCACAACAATTTTATCGATATAATTTTCCATTCATTTTATATGGTTCTCCTTCACAATCACCATAGGCTCTTATCGTTCGTCTTCCATAATCGTTTCTCGTATTGCATGATTTAGTTTTGCCTTCAATTCCACTTGCGGGCATATTTTCAATTCTTCCATTTTAAACGCAGCTATGCAATTTTCTGGATTTATTTAAGATCAAAATTGTTTGATTCGAACTTCCCAATTATTTTTTTATTATTATTTTTTTTTGTTTGAATTCAAATAACTTTATATATATATAGCTATATAACGTTCTCAATTTCAAGATAAAATACGTAACAAAATCACGTACAAATAAAAATAAAATCCCAAAATTTAAAGTTCAATAATGATAAAGTTAAGGTCAATAAATCGTCATTGTTCAACCGAGGGAATTGCTGGGGATTGCTGATTGAATTATTGATACTTGAACTGTTGGAGCTTGATAGTTGGATATTTTGTAAACTCCATATTTTCTTTTACCTGTTTCAACACTACACAACTAGACTATGATAATTTTGAAAAATTCATATTTTGCAAGTTAGAACATTACGTAAATACCTAAAACAAAAATATAAAGATAAAAATCAAATCAATTCTTACCAAATTGTGCGAGTAAAAGTCCTTGCAAAAATAAAATTTTGTTCCGATTAATGAATAATAATTCCGGTAATAACTAACTTCAGATTTGATGATAGTTAAAAATTCTAAGAAAAATTGGTGGGTAATCTGACGAGATGTCGGGGCCCTTATATAAATATTTGTTTTTGTCGATTTTCACAACCAATCAGGGTTGATCATACCGACGCGTTTTGATCAATTTAATTTTTTTGTTTTTCATTTATATTCCAATAAATTTGATTAGTCTATTTTTATTTTGTTTTAATTTTTTAGTTTTTACTTTGATTTTTTTATTTTTTCTGTTTTACTGATTGGTTGAGTGGTCGACTTTAATATCAGTCTTACCCCTTGCGTAAGTTGATATTTTTTTGCTGATATAGTTTTGTGTTTTTTCTGCATTAAAATGTGATCCTAGTGCAGTTGTTTTCGCGAATTAATTTATAGATTTTGTTTTATTTTTTATTTAATTCTTTTGTTGTGAATACTTTTGTTTTAATTAATGTTTTTAATAATTTTAAGTAACATTATGCGATTTTGATACCATGCAGTCTCGTTTCGACGTAATATTCGTCATTATTCTGAATTTATTGTAACTCGTTTTAAATAAATTTTTATTCGATTTTCCCACCGAAGATCGGGTTCTTTACTCGCACAATTCAGCCCAACAAATATTTGTTAAGGATGTATGTGTCGATGGGTCTACCTTCATCATCTAAAACATATATATTAAATATATATTATAGTCAAATAGTAAAGCTTTAACAGGCCACAAGAAAAGGTGAACCGGAACGCTTGAGACCTTTGGTCCAGGCGTTGCTTATCCCTAGTATAAATGACATTTAAAATTCAAAAAATATAATTTATTTCAATTATTTCACAACATCTCGATTAATATCAAGGCAATTCATATAATATATTTTTGATTTTTTTAATATTTTATTGATGGGAGCACACCTATGAAGAGCAGCTTTATACTAATTTTATTTCATTTATATATTTTTATCTCTTTAATTTTATTTATTATATATTAGATTACCAATTAGATTACCATTAAATACTATTTCTAAAAATACTAAATCTATTTTTTTATTTTTTTTAAATTCACTTTAACGGACTTGCACAGTAATTATGTGCCCTCATGGACTCAAAATGTCCATATACGTGACAGATCTGTACAACCATTTCTCAATTATATTTATAAAGATTTCGTTTTTATATAAAATTAATGTTTAAATATTCAAAGGTATTGGGGTGGTCAGTAAAATTAAATAATTCCAGCCATCGATTTGACTTCCAGGATGTCTTAAATTATTACCAGTAATAACAGATTATCGTCCTTTCGAGGCTATGGTCTTCAAAATCTATTAGAAATACTAATTTGGTCGTAAACTATTAGACCAACCTGTCTATTAAGTCGAAGATAACACTAATTAGTTCCGATAAGTACATGAATAAATTAAGGTGAAAATCAAAGAATATAACACAAAAATTATTTAATTACACTAAATCTCAACCAAAAATAAAAACTTGGGAATCAAGTTCATAAGTCAACGAGAGTTCATACGCCATCTCTTTCGGCATCTGCATACAACTCATCAAGTTGTTGACATTTCGGTCGGCTGTGAAGAGAAAGTCATTCCGTCCAGGCTTAGGTCGATACCTGAAAGAAGCGCCTTACTGCAAAATTTTCTGAGAGCCGCGGCTTCTTTCTCCGCTGTCGAGCAACTGTTTCCGCTTGGTAGATTCGCGGATGGGCTGGATCTACTTTGGTAGCTGACAAGCGGCGGAACCCACACATTGCCCGATGGAACTGAGGAAGAGGTGGGAAGTGACTCCAACAACAACGTACACTATGTACAGACCGACGATCTTTTGAAGCCCTCACTATCAGCTGGGATGATATTAGCTATTTCTTCAAGCTTCTGATGCAGTGTTCCAGCCCGTTTTTAGTATACTTGATACTGGGTCTGATCTTGCTCCTATATCAGCGTGCGCTAGGCACGGCTCTTCTCTATTAGATTGTCTTGGCGGTGCTCGAGGCGAAACACTTTTTGAGTCAATTTTTTCATCTGGACGGGAGTGGACCAGGTACCCTCCAGTCTATCGATCTTCATTTTAAATAAACGAATTTCCTTCTGTTGTTAATCACATTTTTAGCCGAACACAAGAAATCGGGCTTAATACTTGCTTTGATTGTGCCATCTTTCTATAAAATTAACAAAAACTATTAAAAATAGGACGAAAATGGTGTCTAAAAAAATCCCGTGGTCAACTCCACGCGATAAGCATAATGAGTAAAATATAGAGGGGGCAGGCCCGGTTTTAGGCATAGGCGACGTCGGCAGCAGCCTAGGGCGCCGATTTACAAGCGGGCGCCAAATACTCTAGCGTCGGGCCTGGATGTACTTAATTATATTTGTAAAAATAATATAGTGGACAGCGTTCCAAATATATTTGTTGCTTTGCGAATTTTATTAACCCTACCAGTTTCTGTGGCAAGCGGTGAACGAAGCTTTTCGAAGCTTAAACAGATCAAAACATATATAAGATCTACAATGTCACAAGAACGGCTTGTGGGATTAGCAATATTGTCGATTGAACACGAAATGGCGCGTGATATAGATACGAAGTTGCTGCTTGAAGATTTCGCTAAACTAAAAGCACGAAAATTAAATTTTAAATGGTTTTTGTTTTTATATATATTTTTGTGTAATAAATAAATGAAGTATAGTTATTTTATTTTCATTTACTTCTTTAATTATTGGGTTTGTTTCTAAACTAG